>SNQJ01S0076404.1:0-25811 GCA_010110895.2 Picea sitchensis
AAATTAGGAGTTTTGTTTTAAGTTTGTTAAGATAGCATTTATTGTAAATGGACACTTGTTTATTTAATAAGTGATCCATATCTTGAGTTTGTTAGGACTTTTAGCTTATTTATATCTCATTGCAAGAGTATTGAGTTGTTGGGGTGTAAACTCTTGCAATGTCTCTTATGTAATTTATTTTCCTATTAATAAAATTGTGTGTATGAGGACACTTCGGCCATTACGGAAGACTCCGACTCCCTTTTTTGGACTAAGGGTGTCTCCATGACTTAGGAAAAGATGAAGCTTCAGTTTTAAAGGGTAGAAAAATTAAACTTCATGCCAGCAGCAACCATAACACAGGATATACGTGGTTCACCCCCAGCCTACGGCTACGTCCACCAACTCTTCTTCTCTTTATTGTCTTCTTTCAATCATCTACATGCACAGAGCCACAAGATCCTACTTTGAATAGGACAGGGGATCTGTGCGCACTCCGCCAGATCCTCCTTCCCCGAGCTAGGTTACAGCAAAAATCCCTCTTACAATATACACAAGACTCTTACATCCACTTGCACTTAGCTCTGCAAGTGTTCAACACAGCATGCACAAAGAATTTAAAACTACCACTTGCACTTAGCACAACATCAAACACATAGCTCTCTCCTTACATCGCCTAGCTACTTATTTATATATTACAAAAGGGTCCTAAACATGGGTAAAACCATGGGCCAACATCCCCATACTCAGTACATAAACCCTAACTCGGAAAATACCCTAAGAAGGGGCCGACATCCCATGATCTATGTTTCAACTTGTGCTCCGCCTTCCACCATCCTGTCGAACTCCCAAAAAGACGTTAAACATGACCAAGGTTCTTCAAAACTTGGTCAAGGGCCAACAGGCCCCCAACACTCACCTGTGACTCGTCCCAAGTCACTATGATATGGGTATCTCTGCCTCAAAATCCTCGAGCTGCTTCGCCAAGGCCTCCTACTCGGCGAACTCCTGAATAACTGCCTCGTTCACGGGTCCTTCTAAACGTTTTTCAACTGCGGTGACTACTTACTCTACTTATGCTCCTCATCCTTCAATCTCCTAAAAAAGAAGGCAAGTTGCATCCTGAACTGGTTGGAGTTCCTGAGTCACTTCCATGACTTTGCTCTATATGGCATGGACCTGCTGTTGAACAATGCATTGTTCTTGGGATATTTTCATTTGCTCAACTGCTGACAAGAGATTCAATTGGGCTTGCACTTATACTACTTGTTGCTTTGCCTCCTCGAGTTGTGACTCTAGTGTATTTAGTTCAGGGTCCTCTGTCAGTCGCTCATAAGTTTGTGCACTTCAACTGTTGAGTTGTTTACATTCCAAAGATAAGGATTTGATTCTCTCAACTGCACTCTAGGGAGTTTCTTCTCTTTGGTATCGCACGTCCTGTAGAGTGCTTGGTATTGTTTGTAGCTCTAGATATGCTATCCTCTGTTGAAGGTGTTGGATGGCTTCAACAAGCTTCGCTACTTGATTCTCCACTGGGTATTCTTCCTTTTTCTCTAAGCCCGTCATAGAGAGAAGTGCTTTGTTTACTGCTTCTTGGACTCCGATCTGCTCTGCGAGTAGTTGTTCTTTCTCTTGTTGGATCTGCGCTCTCTCATCTTCGAAATTTGTTTGGAGGTCTTCTTTTTCCTGTTGTGAAACCTAGCATTACTCTATGACTTCCTCTTGTACTTGCTTCAGGGCCTCTGTGGCCTGTTCTTTTTCTTCTTGGACACGACGAAGGTGAAATTCGGTCGCATCAGCTAGTATGTGTAGTTGGGTAGGCACATCTCCCAACTTTGTTTCCTCTGATGGAGGGGGTGCAGTAGACACTGCGCGGCTAGAGTGAAGGGCTTGTTGTACCCCTCTCAGCTCTAATTCAAGCATTTCATACATGGTTTCTTGTTTTGCTTCATTTCTCTGCAAAATATCTTTCGAGGCGTCTGATACAGCTGCAATAATGAAGTCAAAGTCATCGATCGTGAGCACAGTATGCAGCTTTGGCTTACTAGCTTTGGACTTCTTCCATGATGTCAGTTTTGTGGGGGAAACCTTTCTTTTCTTGGATGTTTCGGCCTCATCAACGGGATCTCTAAGCGGTGTTACTTCATCTTGTTTCTGTTTATCTTCTTCTCCTTTGTCCTCTTCCTTTTCTACTTCGTCATCACCTCCTCCTCCTGGTGATTCTGAAGTAGTTTCCTCTAATGCATTACTTATCTTCTATACCTCTTATGTCTTCTTCCTTATGCTACTTCCAGGTGTATCATACTCTTAGCGGGTGACCACCGGACTTCCGATTAGATTGGGGTCGGACAGTTCTGCGGGGTCAACAGTGATAAGGAGCTCTGTAGGCCATTCCTTCGTTATTTCTTCTAGGTACTTGTCTGTGAGCTTGAAATAACTCTGTAGTACTTCTTTGTGTTCACCTCCATGGGTAGTGATATAGATAAAATGTCTGTCTGCGTGGAACTTCACAAATGTCCTGAACCTGTGCAGGGTGTTCGACGTCATACGAGAGACAACCTCAATAGCCCTCTTCAATTGCAAGTAGTAGGCGTGGAACATCGCGTTTGACTGTCATTATTTCCCCATATCGCTCGAATACTAGAGTATGGTGAACTTCACGGCTAAGGGTTCAGATGGATCTATTTCAGGGAAGGTCGTACCTTCTGGCATCTCCCAAGCAATGAATGCAATGAGGATCAAAATCCAACTACAGTGGAACTCGTAGACCTGATCTTGAGCTTCATGACAGTCTTGGTCTAACTAGTTAACTAAGTAGCTTGCCCAGTTCATTTGTAGCCCCTCCACGCATTTTCCTACGAGGTCAACAACAAACCCTGTGACCTGCTTGGGTCTGTTCATCCGGATTAGCTTACCAACAATCAACTGGCAAGAAAGGTGCACTACGTCATTCTGGATGGAGGCTACCTTGTAGCCTCACTTCCCCTTCTCCACATAGTCATAGGTATCTTTAATCTTCTGTTCCAGTGCATGGTCTGCAGCCTTCTCTGGGTAAAAGTCTTGCAGGTCTGGTCCATGCATGCTCAATTCGATGATCCGATGGATTAGTGCCGGATTGACGGTGATGCATCTGTATAGCCATAGATAGTTGCCATGGAAGCTCGAGATCAGGAGGTTAACACACGCATTAACCTCCTGGTGCCTTCCAAAATGGGTTATTTTCATCACTTTCAGAATAGTGGACCTCGCGATGTCCATAGTCCATGGTTGGGGGATGATCTTCAACTACTTCCCTTTCGTTCTGGTCAAAAATGAGGGGCGAGCATGTTGTAGTTATTGCAATCTCCTAAGTTGAATTTGTTGATCTTCAACGTTAGAATCTTATCCAGTTGAGGCTTGCATGTGCGTATCCCCTTCGGGAGGTACGCAGTAATCAAGGTGTAGTTGAAGTCCCTTGGGACACTGTCACGAGTCACCGCATCGACCATAAGCGGGATGTATTTGGGCAGGATGGATGGGATGAGCTTTGCATTCACCAAGTCATCACGATGCATGGTTCATTTCTCTATCACAGCTCAGGATGGTACAGATCCACGAGCAGTAGACGGGGATGCTTGCACTCCTCTCATCGATGAAGCTTCAATCCTTGAAGACCTTACTTTTTCGGCCATTAGATTGATTAGAATTTATTCTACTGACTTTTCTACTGTACTGAGTTCATCCGACATGCACACTCGAGATCGGATAACTCAGGTCAATGAACAAATGCTCAATGCAATAGAACAGGTGATGAATTCTCAGTAAACACGGTGCGGTAACAATGAGTTCTCTCATTGGCTCAGATACAATTGTAAAAGTGTTCTCAGTGCAACAATCAATGGAATAAGTAGACAACGATGTAACGGATCCCTCCAACGGACAAGAAGCCTTCATGAATGCAGTTTTGTCAGTTATGTGGAGGTCCCAACGGTCCGATGGTGAGCTTTCTTATCATAACTATCGTTCTAACCGTTCGTGAGTGTCAATCTAATGGTCATAATGCCTCTAACGGTTATATTGCTCCGCCATGGAGAAGTTCCAATCTGAGTTGTTCTGATATTCCGGCAAAGTTCAAATTCTAGAGACCTTCCTTCTACGAAGTCTTCTCTAAAACTTCCTGTAATTTCTCTAACTTTTCTTTCTTCTTGCTGAGATTTCTAGCCTTCTTCCCTTTGATTGGAATCTCGGTATTTCTCTTTCCATTATGATTCTTATCTCCTCTTGGTATTGTAACTTCGCGTTGTTGATGATCTTTCCAAGGGTTCAAGGGAAATAATTCTTCTGTGTCTGGGGTAGGTGCTCTACTCTCCTGTACAGACAGGTGTTTCAAGTATTCATGTGTTCTTTCAACTTCGACATCTAGATTTTTGGTCCACAAAAGCTCCGACTGATTTTCTTGTTCTTTCAGTAAGTGTGTTATTCTCCTAGTCATAAAGTCTCTTAGTTCTTTCATTTTCTTTTCGAGAGCTTCCTCTTCTTTTCTTCGGGTCTAATCTTTCTCAATCCAGGTTTTTCCTAGTAACATAGCAAATGGGGTGTTGTTCTCAATAAATTTAACAACCTCAAATTCTTCCTCTGTCGAAGTTCCATGAGAACTCATAGATGTCTGGGTAAGTCTTCCACATAGGGTTATCAACTTTCCTCTAAATAATCTTATTCCTCCCAATGAAGGAGATCAAAGCAATCTTTCCCAATATTTCCCAAGTTCTTTATGTTATGATATTAACCTCTATTTCCTCATCCAGAACGCAGTCAATGTCGAAGTCTCCTATTCTTGTTTCTATGCACTCTTTTTCTTTGAATATCTCTGATAAGTTGATATCTCTGTGATCATTCAGGTTTTATTTCATTTGTAGTAATATAGTTTATGATTCTTTCTGGGGTTCTTCCATGGTCTCAGTTTCTTAGCCTTCCTCAGGTTTTTCTTGTCTCATATTTATTTGTTCAACCTAAGCAATCATTCTAGGGCAATCCAGAACTTCATGGTCCATATCTTTACAAGAAATACAACTAGGTCTTATACCAGGGAATTTCTTAGTAATATGGCATGGTCTTCTACAACTGTAACACAGAGTTAATCCTCTCTTTCTCTTAAATGATCCCAAACCTTTCTTGTACTGCGCACTAGGGAAATAGATATACGCATAGAGCTTTCTCTTTTCTTCAGTTCCCAGCAATCACAGTTTCAGGTCCTGGCAACAGAACCATTTGTTGGCACATGGGAAGACCCAGGGTTCAACGCTTCAAAAACACACCAACAAAACCCTAACTATCGGCCCTTTCAGCAACACCTGTGAAGAAAATGAAGTCTCACCTGAGGTAGAGGCAGGGGTGGTTGTAGGACTCAAATGTCTACAACCTAGCTAGTACACAGATCTGTGATTACAACACCTTAACAGAGCACTTAGCATTTATCATTCATTAGTACTTAATCTTAGTTCACAGCATAGGTAAAACTTAATTACAGAGCAACGCAGTATTCAACCAGATCTAACACATCCAAGCAATAAGCACATCAAAATAGATCAGATCTAACATTCACTCACATGGCTAAGCATTAAGATATCATATCATATATATCTAAACATTAATCACAAAGAATAAATGACATGAACAATATAACAATCATAATGCACAAAGAAACCATAACACAGGATATACATGGTTCACCCCCAGCCTGGGGCTACGTCCACCAACTCTTCTTCTCTTTAAAGTCTTCTATCAATCATCTACATGCACAGAGCCACAAGATCCAACTCTGCATAGGACAAGGAATATGCGCACACTCCGCCAGATCCTCCTTCCCCGAGCTAGGTTATAGCACAAAGCCCTCTTACAATCTACATAAGCTTCTTACATCCACTTGCACTTAGCTCTGCAAGTGTTCAACACAGCATGCACAAAGAATTTACAACTATCACTTGCACTTAGCACAACATCACACGCATAGCTCTCTCCTTACATCACCTAGCTACTTATTTATACATTACAAAAGGGGCCTAAACATGGGTAAACCCATGGGCCGACATCCCCATATCCGTTACATAAACCCTAACCCCAAAACTACCTTAAGAAGGGGCTGAGATCCCATGATGTCTGCTTCAACTTGTGCTCCGCCTTCGCCCATCCTGTCAAAGTACCAACAAGTGGTCAAACATGAACAAGGTTCTTCAAAACTTGGTCAAGGGCCAACATGCCCCCAACACTCACCTGTGACTCGTCCTGAGTCACTCTGATCTGGGTAGCTCTGCCTCAAAATTCTCAAGCTTGGCTCGAGCTGCTTCGACCTGTTGCTTCGCCAGGGCCTCCTGCTTAGCGAAATCCTGAATAACTGCCTCGTTCATAGGTCTTTCTAAACATTGTTCAACTACGGTGACTACTTGCTCTAGTTCTGCTCCTCGTCCTTCAATCTCCTCAAAAAGTAGGCAAGCTGCATACTGGACTGGCTGGAGCTTCTGAGTCACTTCCATGACTTTACTATGTATGGCATTGACTTGTTGTTGAACAGTGTGTTGTTCCTAGGATATTTTCATTCGCTCAACTGCTGACAGGAGCTTCAACTGGGCTTGCACTGATGTTTCTTTTTGCTTTCCCTCCTGGAGCTGTGACTCTAGTGTCTTTAGTTCAGGGTCCTCTGTCAGTCACTCATAAGTTTGTGCACTTCGACTACTAAGTTGTTTACATTCCAAAGCTAAGGCTTTGATTCTCTCAACTACGCTCCAGGAAGTTTCATCTCTTTCGTCTTGCACGTCCTGCGAAGTGCTTGGTACTATTTGTAGCTCTAGATATGTTATCCTCTATTGAAGTTGTTGGATGGCTTCAGCAAGCTTCGCTACTTGATTCTCCACTGAGTCATCCTCCTTTTTCTCTAATCCCATCACAGAGCGAAGTGCTCTGTTTACTGCTTCTTTGACTCCGATCTTCTTTGCGAGTAGCTTTTCTTTCTCTTGAGGGATCTACGCTCTCTCCTCTTCAAAATTTGTTTGTAGGTCAACTTTTTCCTGCTGTGCAACCCGGATTTTCTCTATGACTTCCTTTTGTACTTGCTTCAGGGCCTCTATGGCCTGTTATTTTTCTTCTTGGACACAACGAAGGTGAACTTCGGTCGCATCGGCTAGTCTGTGGAGTTGGGTAGGCACATCTCCCAACTCTATTTCTTCTGATGGCGGGGGTGTAGTAGACACTGTGTGACTAGAGTGAAGGGCTTGTTGTACCCCTCTCAGGTCTGCTTCAAGCCTTTCATACATGGTTTCCTATTTTTCTTCATTTCTCTACAAAATATCTTCTGAGACGTCTGATACAACTGCGATAATGAAATTGAGGTCATCGACCGTGAGCATAGTCTGCAGCTTCGGTTTACTAGCTTTGGACTTCTTCCATGATGTAGGTTTCGTGGGGGAAACCTTTCTTTTCTTGGATGTTTCGACCTCATCAATGGGATCTATAGGTGGTGTTACTTCGCCTTGTTTTTGTTTATCTTCTTCTCCCTTGTCCTCTTCCTTGTCTACTTCTTCATCACCTCCTCCTCCTGGTGATTATGAAGTAGTTTCCTCTGATGTGATGCTCAACCTATGTACCTCTTTTGTCTTCTTCCTTTTGCTACTTCCAGGTGTATCATACTCTTTGTGAGTGACCACCGGACTTCCGATTAGATCGGGTTCGGACAGTTCTGTGGGGTCAATAGGGATAAGGAGATCTGCAGGCCATTCCTTAGTTATTTATTCTAGGTCCTCCTCTATGATATTGTAATAACTCTATAGTACTTCTTTTTGTTCGTCTCCATGGGTAGTGATATACATAAAATGTATGTCTGCGTGGAACTTCACAAATGCCCTGAACCTATTCAGGGTGTTCGGCGTCATACGAGGGAGAGCCTCAATATCCCTCTTCAACTGCAGGTAGTAGGTGTGGAACACCATGTTTTACCGCCATTTTTTCCCCATATCGCTCAAATACTAGAGTGTGGTAAAATTCATGGCTAAGGGTTCAAATGGCTCTATTTCAGGGAAGGTCTCACCTTCTAGCATCTCCCAAGCAATGAATGCGATGAGGATCAACAACCAACTGAAGTGGAACTCGTAGCCCTGATCCTGAGCTTCGCTACAGTCTTGGTCTAACTGGTTAACTAAGTAGCTTTCCCAGTTCATTTGTAGCCCCTCCACGCATTTTCCTGCAAGGTCAACAACAAACCTTGTGACCTGCATGGGTCTGTTCTTCCGGACTAGCTTACCAGCAATCAACTAGAAAGCAAGGCACACTGCACCATTCTGGATGGAGGCTACCTTGTAGCCTCGATTCCCCTTCTCCACATCATCATAGGTATCTTTAATCTTCTACATCAGGGCGTGGTATACAGTCTTTCCTGGGTAAAATTCTTGTGGGTCTGGTCCATGCATGCTCAATCCGATGATCCGATGGATCAGCATCGGATCAACGGTGATGCGTCTATCTAGCCACAAATAGCTGCCATGGAAGCTCAACAATAGGAGATTAATGCATGTGTTAACCTCTAAGTGCCTTCCAAAATGGGGTATTTTCATCACGTTCAGAATAGTGGACCTCGTGATGTCCATAGTCCATGGTTGGGGGATGATCTTAGACTACTTCCCCTTCATTCTAGTCAAATATCTATGAGGGGCAAGCATGTTGTAGTTCTTGTAATCTCCTAGTTTCAAGTCGTTGATATTCAATGTCAGAATCTTATCCAGCTAAGGATTCCATGTGTGTATCCCCTTCGGGAGGTATGCAGTAATGAAGGTGTAGTCGAATTCCCTAGGGACATTGTCACGATTCACCGCGTCGGCCAGAGGTGGGATGTAGTCGGGCAGGATGGATGGGATGAGCTTCGTGTTCGCCAAGTCATCATGATGCTTGATTCATTTCTCTATCGCAACTCGGGATGGTCCAAATCCACGAGTAGTCGATGGGGATGCTTGCACTCCTCTCGTCGATGAACCTTGAATCCTTGCGGAAATTAATTTTTCAGCCATTAGATCGATTAGGATTTCTTCTACTAACTTTTCTACTGCATTGAATTTGTTCGACATGCACACTCGAGATCGGATAACTAAGGTCAATGAACAAACACTCAATGCAATAGAATAGGTGGTGAAGTCTCAATAAACACAGCGCGGTAACAATGAGTTCTCTTGTTGGCTCGGATACAATTCGTAAAAGTGTTCTCGATGCAACAGTCGACGAAATAAGTAGACAGCGATGTAACGGATCCCTCCAATGGACAAGAAGCCTTCATCAATGCAGTTTTGTCTATTATGGTGGGGTCCCAACGGTCCGATGGCGAGCTTTCTTATCATAATTGTCATTCTAACAGTTTGGGAGCATCAATCTAATGGTCATAATGCCTCTAACAGTTATATTTCTCCGCCATGGCGAAGTTCCAATTTGAGCTTCTCTGATATTCCGACGAAGTTCAAATTATGGAGACCTTCCTTCTACGAAGTCTTCTCTGGAAATTCCTGTAATTTCTCTAAGTTTGCTTTCTTCTTGCTGAGCTTTCTAGCCTTCTTCCTTGTGATCTACATCTTGGTATTCCTCTTTCCATTCTGATTCTTATCTCCTCTTAGCATAGTAACTTTGCACTATTGATGATCTTTCCTAGGGTTCAAGGGAAATACTTATTCTGTGTCTGGGGTAGATGCTCTACTCTCCTGTACAGATAGATGTTTCAAGTCTTCTTGTGTTCTTTCAACTTTGACATCTAGATTTCTGGTCCACAGTAGCTCCGACTGGTTTTCTTGTTCTTTCAATAAGTGTGCTATTCTCCTAGTCATGAAGTCTCTTAGTTCTTGATTTTTCTGTTTGAGAGCTTCCTCTTCTTTTCTTCGGGTTTGATCTTTCTCAATCCAGGTTTTTCCTAGTAACATAGAAAATGGGACGTTGTTCTCAATAAATTTAACAGCCTCAAATTCTTCCTTTGTCAAAGTTCCATGATCACTCATATATGTCTGGGTAAGTCTTCCACATAGGGTTATCAACTTTCCTCTAAATAATCCTATTCTTCCCAATGAAGGAATCATAGCAGGATTTCCCAAAATTTCCCAAGTTTTTTATGTTATGATATTCACCTGTGTTTCCTCATCTAGAACACATTCAATGTCGAAGTCTCCTATTCTTGTTTCTATGCACTCTTTTTCTTTGAATATCTCTGATAATTTGATATCTCTGTGATCATCGAGGGTTTCTTTCATTTGTAGTAATATAGTTTTTTATTCTTTCTGGGGTTCTGCCATGGTCTCAGTTTCTTGGCCTTCCTTAGGGTTTTCTAGTCTCATATTTATTCGTTCAACCTTAGCAATCATTCTAGGGAAATCCATAACTTCATGGTCCATAGCTTTACAACAAAGAAAACTAGGTCTTCTACCAGGACATTCCATAGCAAAATGTCCCGGTCTTTTGCAACTATAACAAAGAGTTAATCCTCTATTTCTCTTAAATGATCCCAAACCTTTCTTGTACTGCGCACTAGGATCATAGTAGCTAACCTATAAAAACAAAATCTAGGATCCTGCATCCATTTTTTAGTCCAAAACTCCTTTCTATGCATAGGAATAACATACCTTTCACAATTTCTATCAGATCTACTCATATCAAATATTCTTTCTTCTAGATGTGCCCTAGTTTTCAGACTAGGAAAATTTTTATTAAACATACCTAGATCCATTCTTTTGAAACAAAAATTTCCACTTATCTTACCTTTAACAGAGCACAAAGCTTTAAGATCTTACCTCTTTTCTTTAGATCCAGCTCCTCTCTTAGTACAGAGCTTCGCTAGTCAAGTAGAGTACTTCGCACTAGGGAAATATATCTATGAATAGAGATTTCTCTTTTCTTCAGTTCCCAGCAATCACAGTTTCAGGTCCCGAAAACAGAACCATTTGTTGGTACATGGGCATACCTAGGGTTCAACACTTCAACAACGCACCAACAAAACCCTAACTACTGGCCCTTTTGGAAACATCTGCGAAGCAGATGAAGTCTCACCCTAGGTAGAGGCAGGGGTGGTTGCAGGAATCAGATGTCTGCAACCTAGCTGGGACACATATATTTGATTACAATCTACACAAGCTTCTTACAACCACTTGCACTTATCTCTACAAGTGTTCAACATATCATGCACAAATCATTTACAACTATTACTTGCACTTAGCGCAAAATCACACACATATCTCTCTCCTTATATCGCCTAGCTACTTATTTATACATTACAAAAGGGGCCTAAACATGGGTAAACCCATGGGCCGACATCCCCATACCCGTTATATAAACCCTAACCCCAAAACTTCCCTAAGAAGGGGCCGAGATCTCACGATCTCTGCTTCGACTTGCGCTCTACCTTCGACCAACCTGTCGAAGTCCCAAAAAGAGGTCAAACATGACCAAGGTTCTTCAAAACTTGGTCAATGGACAACAATTCACCCCTCCAACACTGGCTTGTTGACCAGGTACTTAAGGGCTGAATGATTTGTGAACACATTAAAATGTTTTCCCAGTAAGTAATGTCTGAACTTCTGCAATGCATAGACCATAGTTAGGCCTTCCCTCTCTGTAGTATTGTATTTCTTCTCTGATTCTGACAGTTTTCTGCTTGCAAATGATATGGGATGATCCAAATCTCTTGTTCCTGGTTGCACCAAAATAGATCCAAGTGCTATGAATGATTCATCTACATGTACATTGAATGTCTTCTCCCAGTCTGGGAATACTAGTATTGGCATTGTTACCATATTTTCTTTCAGCGTATCCAGACCGTGTCGACAATCTTCATTCCACTTGAAGTTTGCATGTTTCCTTAATAGTTTCTCCATTGGCGCGGTGATCTGCGCGTACCCTTTGATAATTATTTTGTAGTATCATGTGTGTCCCAATGTTTCTCTTAGTTGACGAACTATTTTTGGTGGTGGCAGGTTAACTATTATTGTAATATTTGCAGGATCTACTAGTAAACCTTGCTTGCATACTATATGGCCCAATAGTATCCCAAACGGTGTTTCGAAGATGCACTTCTTGATGTTTAATGATATCTGGCATTGTCTGCATCTTTCTAACATCAGTCGCAAGACCTCTACATGGTATTTCAATAGGATATAGACTGTCCAATCATCCAAGTATACCTCTAGAAATTGGTGGATAAATTCTTTAAATGCAGCTATGACTACTCTGAAAAATATTGTTGGTTCATTCTTCAATCTGAACGACGTGACTGTGTATTGGTAGGATCCCCATTCCATAGCAAAAGTGGTCTTGTATCTGTCTTCCAAATATATCTTGATCTGATGGTATCCTGAAAATTCGTTGGTAAATGAATAAACTTCCTGTCCTCCTACGCTCTCCAACACTTCATCCGTGAAAGGTGTAGGGAACGGATCATGTAGGCATGCATCGTTCAACTTCCTCATGTCAACGCATATTCTTATCCTATCTTGTTTTTTCTCTTGAACTACCATCAGTCTTATCCATTATGATTCTTCCACGGGTTCTATGATGTCGGCTTCGAGCATTTTATCGATCTCAGCTTTGATTTTTTTCTTCTATGTTGGATTTAGTCTGTATGGTCGTTGTTTAATCACTCTTGCCTCAACTCTGAGTGGTATTTTCATTTCACCTAGATCTCCTGCTATGCCCTTCATTTATGTAAACGTTGTGGGAAATAGGTCGATGTACTCGCACAGTAACTCTGTTATGCTTTCTACTATTTGGTCATCCCAGTAGTCCCCAATACTGGCCATTTTGGGATTCTCAACTATCCCAATGTTGACTTTCTTCACCTTGATCGACACAACAATTACTTATGATTCTACAGGTGGACCTTCCACTTCTCTTTTGCCTTCTGCTTCCTCGATCTGAATATCACGTGGATCGTCTTCATATGGTATTTCTTCCTGCACATGTTAGCATGACAACAGTTCTTTCACTGTCTGTATGTTCTATTGTTGTTCCTCTGTAATGAGTTCGAATTCTAGTTCCTAAATGAATATCACCCCTCTTATATGCTTAAGTGTTGCATCTATGTTGGGGTTCTCATGTTCAAATGAGAAAGTAACTGTAAAGTTCTGCTGCAATATTGTCCAACTCATAGTTCCTCTACGCAGTTCCTAGTTTGCATATCAGTTTGTTGCTATGCCCTCTAATGTGTGTAAAAAATGATGAGGCCATTCCTCTGGGGGTGTCATTTTCCACAGTGCTCTGCACTTATCCAAGTGTTCCGTTGGTGCCCCCTGTCCATCATATTTCTATTGTTGGTTGCCTTTCTGTTCTACGCCAAACCTTATGTGCAGTAATCGTTTACATTGGTACCAATCCTTGATTGTTTCTTTGTGTGTGCCCCACCATCTTACAGGTGTGGCCTTGAGTGTTATATCTAGTGCTAGGAGTCTCTGTTTTTCTAACACTTCAACTTCATATTATGTCAAGAATTCTTCTAGATCATTTACCCCATGGAAACTAGGTGGTTCTCTTATCTCTATACCTACCCATCTTACTACGCGGTCTATTCTTGCACATCTTCTTGTGGACACTTCGTGTATCCTTTGTTGTCAGTTCTCTAAACCTGTATCTGAGTCTACATGAAGTAATGCTCCGCCAACTGAGTATCCCATCTACAGTTGGGTTCACGTAATCCTCATCTCGCGCAGTTGTCCTGTACAACTAGATGATTTCCTCCAAATCCAAACAAGTAGGTTCTACAAACCTCTCCCCTTCTAATGGGCCTAATGGCACAATCACCCTATATTCTCCTGACTCAAATGTCATTTTCCGTGTTTTTAAGTTTATTATGTCCTGGTTATCGAACGCCCAATCCAAGCCAAGAAATGTTGGATATGGTGTTTTGTCGTCCACTATCTCAATAACTTCGAAGTCTTATTTAGTGCGCACTCCATCCAGGTCTATTGTCACTCCTTTAAGTCTGCCAATTGGGAGAACTCTATGTTGGTTTGCTAGTTTCAACTGCACAGGTGAATATCCTAATGTAGGCTCTCCCATATATTGCCATGTCTTCTTCGGCAATACATTGACTTAAGATCCTAGATCTAGTATGATATCTCCCATGTTGAAATCTCCTATGTTGTCATTCAACCTGAACTCCCTACTTGTTCTTCTCCTTGTATGTAGGTGATTGACTATTTTTTGTTCTAGTTTTCCTTCTGTCTCTATGCTACATCTTTCAAACATATAATGTAATATTTTGACAGAGGATGGATCATTTATTAATTTTACACATGCTGGCAAAAAGCCTTTGATTGTACTTACTTGTCCCAAGGGTTGCGTTTCTTTGGTATGATCCAATGATGGAGGCATTTCGTACTCTGGCACTTCCTTGTTGTGTTGCGTGGTTTAATTTGATGCGGTGTCTTGCTTCAAAAACTATTGCCTTGCTTGCTTAAATGTCTCCTTCTCATTTTGTGCATCGAATTTCTTCCTTGGTTCAATGTTCTTCTTCACCCATTGATGTTGTACTGGCTCTTGTCGGACTGCGTCGTTTCCTATTTTAGTTCCTCCATGCATAAATATGTTGATGTTTCTTCTGTAATCCCTTGCTTCCGTTGAAATCCATTGAATGTTATGGTTTTTCTGAGTTCTCTTTTCATGGATCTTTCCTAGTAACCCAGAACATTCTTCAGTGTCATGATCAAATGCGCGATAATAAATACAAGTCATGGGTGGAAGTGGACATTCTCTTGCATAGTGTCCTGGTTGTTTACAGTTGTGACATACCAATGGTCCTCTACCTCTTCCAAATCCTCCTATAGCGCATCCCCTACCTCTGTAGCCAACTCGATATCCTCACAATGCATTATACTGAGGTGCCTGATTGTACTACACGATATTGTACTGAGGTTGTGTTGTGTTGTACTGTGGTTGCGCAATATTATATGGTTGTTGCACAGTATTATACTACGACTGCACAGTGTTGTATGGCGATGGTACTTGGTTAAACTGAGGTTCACCCTGCCTGGTCATCATTTCTTCCTGCACCCTATATGCATCTGATGTCCTCTCTCTCATTAAGTCTATAGTTCTATAGTCTTTGTCATCATGGCCCACTGACTTTCAAAAGTTGCAATATGAACTTTTTGGGACTGTCTGGTAATTATGCATCATCGGGCAGTGATATGGATCGTGACCTTGTTTCTTACAAATTTCACACCATATTCCTCCTGTTGGTAATGGATTTGGCATCCCCACTTCCATATACTATGCGAATGTTGGACATTTGTTCTTATGGTGCCCTTCCTTCCTGCATGTGGTACACCAAACGACTTCTTGTTTGTCCTTACTTTTGTTCTGGTTTATATGGAACATTAAGTTTTTGAAATCCTCCTTCAACTCTTCGATGGCCGTATCCATCTTCTGATATTGGTTTTCTTCCAGTTGCAGGGTTGCCTGCAGAGCCTCTGCTTGTGTTTGAAACTTCTGTTGTCGCAGTGGATACTTCAAGTGTGGTAATAGTGAGTTGACAAACATGTTCTTGTGCTGCATATCTGTCATGAGGTATTTCAACCTTCCTTTCAGTCGCTTGAATCTCTGGTTAATATACCATACAGATTCTTCTAGTTTTTGTCTAATTTCTATCATTTCGTTCATGTACTGGTCCTCTAAGATTGGCTTCTGAAACTCATTTATCAACAATTTCTTAATGTCCGCAATTGTTCTGGTTGTCCCTTGTGGATTTTTTGTGGCTAAACTCATATACTAGTCTAGTGTGCGATCCCTTAGTGGAATCACTAGCTATGCAAGTTTAGTGTCCTCGTCTATGATATGTTTTTCTTCCCATATCTTCTCACAGATAAACATGTGCTTTTTCAGGTCCTTCAATGCTTCTCCTTTGAATTCCAGTAACCTAATGGTGGGATCATGTCCTGCCATCCTAAATACTGAACTACTACCTCTGCACGGTGTAGATACTTGACTAATTCTTCCTGAACTAGATCCTCCAGTTGGTGTTCCCTGTGTATATGTACTTCCTGATGTCTTCGTTCTCCCGAATTTGGTTTTCTAAATGGTGGTGTTCTTTTGGGTGTGTTAGTCGCACATGGGTTTATGGGTTCTACATTGACATTAATATGGATAGGATTGATGCCTTCTATTCTCGCTCTTAGACCTATCATCTTCCTCTCATATCTTATGTGCATGATTTCCTCAATATTCTCCATGACCCAGAGATCTTCTACCTCTTCTTCATCACTTGTCAATCCTTCCCTTGCAGATACAACTCTCATCTTGGTGTTCATCTTATATTGGTAGGGTACTCCACTATGCGTCTTTCCAACTATCACCATGATCCACTTGATCTGGTCATCGTCCATCATGATTGGGTCCAAGGATTCTTCCTTCTTGCCTTTATCCACTTCTCCTTCCATTTCTCCTCTGTCTGTCAGTGCTTCCCCCCTTCCCCCATGCACGCAGGGAAGTTTAGATGTCTGATTCCATTGTCATTACACCTTTATTATAGAGCAATATCTTAATATAAGTATACAACGATCGAATATACCTTCCTCAAGGCCCTCGTAGAAACTCTTGTTTTGTTGCGTTGTACGACTTCTTGGTATCTACTGCAAATTCTGTTATGAAGCCTGCTACAATACTGTCGAGCCAAAAATCTATTGTGTGAGTGAATTCATTGATCACCTGATGTAACTGCTCAGTATGAACTGGGGTCCACTCTAACTGTCAAATCCAGTTTGTTGCATGGTTATCCTTCAACCTCAATATCTATTTCTGCAATAATTGTGGAAAATCACAGAAAAATACTTCATGCAGATCAATAAACACATACTTCTCAAGGTATTTGCGCGGTGTTATTCTAGGGTTTCTATCATCTTTCTGCACAAACTCCAACTCCTTTGTCTTCAACCAGCTTTCGATATATGCTTTTGTGGGATTCCACAGTCTCAACATCCCCTTCTAGCGGTGCATTATTCTCACTTTTTTGTCGCTCGATTCGGTAGTCCTTTCGACCCGCCTTCCGCAGATCTTACCCTCTTTTAACAGATCCCATCTACTCACTCCTATAATATTCCAACCGGCAACAGAACCATTATTTGTTTTAATATCTGCGTTATACTTTTAACATGATTGACCCAGGTTCAAGTCTATTGGGGTTCCAAAAAAACCTCTAAAACTATCGACCCTCCTGGTAAACTAGAAGGCAACATAGCGGATAGGGTGCACTGCGTAGTCTCACACGAGATAGTCTTAATGGGTGACTGCAATACTCAGGTGTTTTCAGTCTAGTATTGAATAGAGATCTGAGAAGTGTGCGCTGAGAGTTATATTTAACTTATTAAGAAATATGCTATAATTCTCTATTATGCATGTAATATAATCAACTCATTAGCTCATTCATTCATCATGCTAACATCTACTCCTAAACAGTAAAAGAGGCACAAAAATTCATCACATAACATAGGTTTTATCGTTGTTCACCCCCTCCTGGGCTACGTCCACAAAGATCTGGCTCTCAAGCCCTTCTATTATGGCAGTTCCAAAACTACATCGCCGCGCAATTTATAACTCATCCCTAGTCGGGTTGAGATCTGTTGCGAGGAAAACTAGATCACACCAGGCTCCTCAGCCTATGATCTGACCATCAATATCCACCCTTCCGACCCTCTCCAACTCAACAACTTACAAAATTGGGTCGTATGACAGAGTATTACAAGTAGTTATCAAAACAAGACTCCTTCCTCTTGTCATCTCTTCAGACTCTCTAAACCCGAATCTCTACTACTCAGCCTCTAGCTCCTGCTATGAGACCTAGGTATCTATATTTATATGTTTCTATCTCATCATCCATTACAATGTATTACAAAAACCCTAACCCTAATGTTGTTAGGTCTTCCAGGCTTACGCGTGTGTTTCTCTTCCTTCCAGCTGTCACTTTCCTCGTGCATGCCTTCCTTCCCAAAATAGCCTTTCTTTCTGATTTGGCCTGCTTCCAACATATATGGACCACACTACGACAGGAAAGGGACCAGACAATACCAAATTTCACAAATATCTTCCATACCTTGCGCACCAAGTTGGGTATCAAAGACTCCAAACGACATCTGTAACTAAAGTACCATGATTGTCGGCATAGATACATCCAAATAGAAATGGAGTTTCTGGACATCTCATCACTGAGTGCGGCTTATCGATATGCTATAAAAAATCGAGCATAAATTTAAAAAGAAGAAGCGAGAGTTTGGATCTGGAAATTCCTCACAACAGAAGCAGGGAAAAGGCATCCCCAACCCACATAACAAAGTAAAAATTAAGGATCGACCACCTTAGGACAACCATTCCAAGCCACAAACAAATAAGGGTAATGAGAAGACGAAGAAAGACACTAGGAAGTGGTGTGAATTCAATAAAATCCCCTGGAATAACACCTATGAATGTCGCTCGAAGCATTCATTGGTGGTCGAGTTGAAAGCCTCATAGTTAGAGGCAAGTTCCAACTTTGAATCAGATCCAGACAACGGGAAGTAGATCATTGATGTAGAATGCAGTGCCACTATGGCTACCACCAAGGTCCAACCAAGTGAACTAGAACAACCAGAGGAAGGGAAACTCCTTTTTCACTCACATATGTGGGTGAAAGGTGCTATGTTGCATTTCATTTTCGATAGAGAAAGTCAAAAGAACCTGATTTGAGTAGAGGTCGTCAAGTGGTTGGACCTACTGATGAAACCACACCCAAAACCCTACACCATTGGATGGCTCCACCAAGGAAGATATCTTTGCGTCAACCAACAATGTCGTCTGCCCTACGACATCAAGACCTTCAAGGATGAGGTATTATGTGATATTTCCTCCCTTTAAGTTTGTGATGTTCTTTTAGGCAAACCATACTTGTGGAAATGACATGTCGTATATGAGTCTAGACCTCATAGTGTTATTATTACTTTGGATAGACAATTGTATAGGATACCAAAGGTATCTCTGACTACTGCCATTTCTTTGATTTTTGGTAAGCAATGCAGGAAGATCATTTCCCAGACCGGGAAATTTGTCTTCATCGTGATTCTCTCTCAAAGTGAACAAAAGCTCGCAACCACATCCATGGCCCCTACACAAGGCCTCTCCACGCAGCATAAGAAGGTGAACAAGAACGTGAAAGAATACAAAGATATCATCTCCTCACCCACCGGGGTACCGTTTCACTATCAGGCCAAACATTCAATCTATCTAACCTCTGGTGCACCTCTACCGAATGGGCCAGTATATTGCGGCTCTCTAATGGAAAATAAGGAAATCAAACAATAGATCCAAGAGTTTCTTCAAAAGAGGAACGTCTGACCCAACTCCTCATCCTACGGGAGCCCAATTATACTCATGCAGAAGAAATATGGGACTTGGCGACTCTGCATTGATTACAGGTCCCTAAAAACATTACAGTCAGGAATTGGTACCCGATTCCCTGAATTAACGACCTTCTTGACCAGCTCAAGGGAGCCAAGTTTTTTAGTAAGATTGACCTAAATTATGGCTGCCACAAGGTCCTAATAGAACAAAATGATGTAAGGAAGACTACTTTCAAGTTCAAAGAATATGTTTTCAAATGGCTAGTCATGCCTTTTTGTCTAACAAATGATCCAACAACTTTCATGAGATTGATGGATGATATATTGCGACCTTTCACCAATTAATTTTTGGTGGTATATATGGATGATATCCTCATATTCAACAAGAATTGGGCAGAACACTTGCAACATATTTAGCTAGTCCTTCACACTCTGCGACAACACAAGATATATGCTAACTTAGAAAATTGTTCCTTCGACATGAACAAGGTCCAATACCTATGCTACATTGTTGATGAGCATGGTGTGCATGTAGCCACCCTAAAATATAAATATTTCTTTCTTGAATTTTTCACAGTGATACAACATTTATCTATGGCTTACCAATCTCATAATTGTTCTGCTACACTACTTTGTTCTGCCTACATCATTGTCTCTCTCCTCGCGTTTGTTGTGATTTATGTTCTTCTCTCAGATATGCATTTATGTTCCTTGATTATTCTATGGTTTATGCTATGTGTCTTCTTTCCATTCTATGAAGCACACCTCTTATGTGTGCTTCATCTCTTCCACACAACATGATTCTACCCGCATGAATCACACTCAATAGCAACAACCATCTCTTCTATGTTCTGCATTTTTATACTCTATGTGCACCTTCTGCATACTTCATGCCGCGCCTCTTCACTGTGTCATAGTTCTCCCTACAGGTCGTTCACTTCATTTCATCCTCACGACTGCATGTCTACCCAACATAATACATTCAATTCTCTGGTTTGCATGTATTTCTCACGTCGATTCGTCTACTTGATCATCATACAAACTCTTCATCTTCTTTGGTCGTTATTCAAGGTTCCTTGGCTTCTCTGCCTGTTATCCTGAGAATCCTTTGTTTCTCTGTCAGTCGCAATTATTAGTCCTCTCTGGTAGTTACATTTAGTCAGTTTTGGCTCCTTTGGCTCCTAAGCCCCTTCCTTCTCATGACCCTTGGCTGTGACCTGGGGCCAATCACTTTGGGACTTCGTGTTTCAGGTCATCTGTCGTGATTCACCCCGACTCTCCCAACTCCCGATCTCCCGAACTCCAAAGTGAAGCTTAGCAACGTGCTATCTCTTCCCTAGATATGACCTTGGGTGATGAGTTCATGTGACCACACATTTGCGAGCACATCCATAGGTGGTTTGAGGGAAACTAGCTTTTCTCCCTGCAATTCATTGCAAGCCTCCACGCGTCCTTTCTCGGAAAACATGGTTTCAATTGCGGCTTGTTCATGAAAAATTAAGGCACAAGCATGTTCTGGACTTGTAATGAAGCACGAACATCGATCTCACGATCTTGACAGTACTCCTGAATAGACCGTTCAGATCTGTCCTCTCAAGTTTATGGACCAGATCTCACTTTCCTACATCAACAGTTGAAATTTACTTTGTGATCCGGGCTATGGGACCTTCAAATCTCAAACCCTGTTGTTGCTGACTGGATATCTTCCGGAATGGAATACCTGCTGACATCCATCCTCTTCAATCGACGGTTCTCCTTCGCTCTGGGTCTTCGGCCTTCCACAATCTCAAACTTTTCTCCTTCGCGTTTTCCCAGAGAAGTTTCACCCGGAGTTCACAAACTGTTGACACGTATCCTGAGACTGGGCTCAATATTGGTTTGTCTTGCAACAGGAACAGTCATGAATAAAAAAACAATCAAGGAATCAAAATCAGAAAAAGAAAAATGTATCCATGAAAATCAAGTATAAAATTTAACTAGAGAGATATCGAATATATCCCCAATATGGTCGCGAAATAAATGTTGAGTAAAAGATATGAATTGATCTTACTCAAGCATTTTCAGAATTTACTTGGCTAAAGTAAAGTAGACGGGAATATCACCCTATGTTTATAGCCAACAAAAATATATCTCCTAACTCACAAGTATTAATTACAAGTGCTTAGGCTAGTCTTTTATCAACAAAAAAACTTGTTGGAAATTCACTTTTTATGTATTTTTCTGAACATATCAGTTTCTGAAATAAATGTAAGAACAAAAGTAAAGACACCAAGATGATATTCAAGATATATGAGACATAAAGCAATCCTTTTTTTCATTCCAATTCACCAAAGATTCATTGTCTTTACAAAACTTCACACAGAAATCTTGGACCAAAGTCAAACTTAAAAATCCCCGATGGAAAATACAAAAGGACCTCTGATAGAAAACCAAAACTGAACTCTAAAAGATGGATCATCTTGCCACAGATTTCTTCCCACTTGACTCTGCACAATAGCCTTTATCAGTCATGAAAATTAATTCACAAATAGACAAGTCTACACAGACTATCAAAGATAGATCAACGCCTCTAAAGAACAAGTGTCTGAATGATTTGATTCAGCCCTGAATATGTTGTCTACAATAAGACCCTATTATCACAAAAGATAATTAGGCTATGATGAATATATGAATGAATGAAAACTAAACTATCTCAAGATAAACTCAAAGAGCAAACCTTAGCATGCGTTGTGCTTCTCTCATCCTCTTGTTCCTCCCCTTACTTCTTCTTTTAACAAATTAGAATTGGTTGAAGTAGTTGAACCAACTCATTAGTAAAGTTAATTAAAAGACTCGACTGACTTTAGTTAGGGGGGGATAGCAATAATTATAATAAGGGTCATAAATAAATAATAACTAGTAGGTGGGACACCTTGTGACTCCCTTTAGTTCATAACAATCATAACATAATCCATTAGTTAAGCAAACAAACCTCCTTGTGCCTCCCATCAACGTATTTACTTTTGGCAATTTTAGCTCATGAAAATTGAAATTATTTCAAAAATAATACTCATATATCCAAAATAAAACATGATGTCCAAAATCCCTGAAGTCCACTGTCATAAAACAATAAATAACATAAAATTCAAAATCCATATTTTCCAGTCTGTGATGCAACCCTCCCTTGGTTCTTGTTGTCACCTCTTGACTTTCATGAATTTGCCTTGGGCTAGGTAGAGCCTTTAGGCTTAATCTCACCGATCACAAGGGAACAATCATCCCTCAAATGCATCTGTGAAGACATGGATTTGTCAGAGTCACACGAGGGTGAGGAAAGGGCAGCATCAGCTTTTCCTTTATCAAACCCATGGTGGGCTTCAGTCTTCAATCTCTTGCTGGGATGGGAGGATTGCACTTGTGAGTGGTTAGGGGCAGCTTGGACAATGGGGTTCAAAGGTGTAGGAGTTAACAAAGTCAAGTTGGGCCAACCACGGTGTTGGGATACTGTCGGGTGAACAATCTCCTGCCACCCATCATTTTGAGGGACTTCAGGCTGTAAAGAGACATGACGAGGCACCGGGATGTCAGGGACTTGTAGGGCTTGGAAAGGAGGCCTTTCAGGCCTAGGTCGCACTATTCCCTGCCCAATCCAATCAAATAATATTGCATGAAACATTTGACCAAGATCTTTTGAATCAGCGTCGAAATGTATAGAAAACCTAGGCCTTCTTGGACCTCGGTTCCAGTTACCTCTACCTCTGTTTCCTCGGCCATGGCTTCCCCAACTAAAAAAACTCATCCTGCATATGTTAACAATTAGCAAATAGTCTTTTAAATAACCATGCATGACAACTCCTTAAAAATACAAAATAGATTTGGCTCAGAATGTAACAGGCTCATGCAATCCAATTCATACAAATTGTTCTAGCGTTAATCAACGAGCAGGGGGGGTGAAACAGTGTTCTAGGATACGTGAGGGGTTTGTATTTAGCGAAAATATGATTTAATGAAAGGGGATAAGAAATGGTCACTTCTCAATGACAAAAACAATCAACTGTAAATCAACCCAAAAAAAAACATTACTGCGATCTACTCAAGACACTGCCACTTAATCCACTTAACACAGAAATTCTCTTAGATGTAATCAATATCAGAATAGGGAGTGAAAAAGTGAATCTGGGATATGTGAGGGGGTTGTAATTAGTGGAAAATGAGATAATGAGGGGGAAAAAACATTTACTATTCATGAGATTAATCAAGCAATCCATAACATATTTTGCAGTAAGAAAAATATGCATCAACCAACAATCAGATGACTGAGTAAAATTCATGTGTATTTCCCTAATTTCACTATCCATTAATATCTCACGGCCATTAGAAAACATAAGTAATTCACACAATCTGTAAGAGGTTTTGTTTCCTTTATTCGCACATTCTGCACTTTATAACAGTCAACAACAACACTCATTCCCAATCTGTAATTATTAACATCCATCACTACCATACATTTTCCAAATCCACATCTATATTTCAAAGTAGTGTTTCCAAAAATAACAATGAAGTCACTATTTTTGTAATAGAGCCAATCAAGATCTGTAATGATATTTGTTCCCATACATATACGCAGTAAAATAATCAAGACCAAAATAACCAAAGCCTCGCATGCCACATCTGAAATGACAATTTACTATACAACCAACAACCAACACATTGAGACAAGCTATGCAGGGGGAAAATGCCCAAGGCAATGTAACCATGCCACTATAAAATAGAACATCTCGATGCGACTTAAAAGATGGGCCAAATATCCAACACGACTGTCATCAACAGTGGTCGATTTCAACATGCTTTAAAAAAAAAAAAACTCTGAGGGTATCACTAAGTATAAGAACCAAGTATCCATACTACAAACAGAGCGCAACGAACCAAACACCACGATACAACAGTTTGACTTATCACAACAAACACCCAGTCATGTCAATAACTCAACAAATTGTGCAGAGACTTTGTATATTACTAAGTGGTTAGTTCGTTTAAGTCACATCGTTATTTAACCAAGTTATGCATACTCTGAATATTCAACCAATGAAGGATGTTGTGGATATGCCTTTGATAGCTACCCAGTTTGATTATCATTCGACCCCAAAGAAAACATAGTTATCATGCCCCATGTTTTATTTGCAAAACACCACACACAGAACGTGACCTTTGTGAGCAACCCTAAGCATTCATGACCCATGTCAGCCATCAACCAAATCACCACAAGTGCTAACTAGTGACTGTACATCAACCAACAATTTACCATTGTGGTAAAAAAAACAATCAATCGAACAAGTCGTGGTATCTGTACATACCCACACATCTAATATTTTGGGTATGTTGTATATTCTTTTCATGTGTGTGTGTGGGCGCGTCAGATTCGACAACTGTGTCTGACGATCCCACTAGTAGTGCTTTATGTGTCATGTGCACCGGGCGCTTTCCTAGGGGGGCAGGTATGCCCCTCCCTGGTTACAAACAGCGTTTGGCACCGAATTTTTTTGTTTTGGGTGGTTTTTGCTATTTTTAGCGATTTACTAAATTAATCCCAGATTAAGGGATTAGGGTTTTGGTATCTACGAAATACCTAAAAACATTGTATATATGGTATGGTGAATGGTGAAATTCGAGATAATGAATATAAGAAAGGTTTTCCCGGTTGAGGGTTTCTGGTATAAAATCTTTGTGTACTCTATGTATGAGCCATTGATTAAATTTTGTTTTTCTCAAGAATCTATATGCATTGCTTTACTTCACAGGTTTAAAACTTACATGTGGTATCAGAGCTCGTTTTTGGCTTCAGAGGGATGCCTTTGTTTTTGAGGTTTTGGCTTGGTCTTGATAGATCAAGTTTATCTTGGGTCTGTGATAAACCTAGGTTTAGTGGGAGCTTTTGCAGTGGTTATTCGAGTGTAGAAAGAGGAATGGCAAGCTCTTATAGAATCGAGATAGAGAAGTTCAACGGTAAAAACTTTGAGCTATGGAATCTCAAGATGGAGAACCTTCTTGTAGACAAAGAATAATGGATCGTTGTGGATCCTGGTACACAACCTACTGGTACACCGTCTACTAGCACACAGGATATTGGTACACAACCTACTAGTACACCACCTGCTGGTATGTCAAAGAAAGATTGGGAGAAGTTGGAAAGAAGAGCAAGGAGTACTATTCGACTCTGCCTGGCAGATTCGGTGTTGTTGAATGTCTCGGGAGAATATACAATGAAGGAACTATGGGATAAGTTGGGGANCTGGTAAGTCAACTTGTCTCTGTTAATATTATGATTGGAGAAGAAGATAAGTGTATTACTTTGTTATGTTCTTTTCCAGACTCTTGGGATAATATGGTTGTAGCAATTGGTAGTACCACTCAATCTACATTGAAGTATGAGGATGTAGTTTCATCCTTGTTATCTGAAGAGATGAGGCGGAAAAGCATGGATAGTCATAGCACATATGCTTTATTTGT
>SNQJ01S0076404.1:25821-42675 GCA_010110895.2 Picea sitchensis
GTTGGTAATCACTTCATTTATGTAGTGTTGTATGTTGATGACATGTTGTTGGTAGGAAATAACATGGATGTTATCAAGGAGGTGAAATCGCAGCTATCCTCCAAATTTGACATGAAGGATCTTGGTGATGCTAACTTCATTCTGGGAATGGAGATTAAAAGAGATCATGCAAACAGGAAACTCTGGTTGAATCAAAGAAAATATGTTGAGATGATATTACAGAGGCTTAATATGCATGGAAGTAAAACGATCAAGGTTCCTATTCCTATAGGTGTAAATTTATCTGCAGATTAGTGTCCCAAGACACAAGAAGAAGAAGAGGACATGTCCCATGTTCCGTATTCCAATGCAGTTGGCAGTTTGATGTATGAAATGGTCTGTACTAGAACAGAAATTGCACATGCAGTGGGAGTTTTGAGCAGGTATATGTCAAAACTAGGGAAGGAGCATTGGACAACAGTAAAGAGGGTCTTCAAGTATCTTTGTGGCACTACTAGTTATGGATTGTGCTACCAAGGAAGACCAGGATTGGATAGAGTGGTGGACATACATGGATTTTTTTATGCAGACTGGGCTGGAAATATAGATCCCAGAAGATATACAAGTGGGTATGTGTTTAACCTATTTGGAGGAGTAATCATTTGGATGAGCAAAAGATAGGTTGTAGTGGCACTCTCAACTACAGAAGTTGAATACATGGCAGCCACTCATGCAAGCAAGGAAGCAGTATGGTTACAAATATTGTGTTTAGGTATTGGGTTGGTACAACAAGCAATGAGATTAGATTGTGACATTCATAGTGCAATCTTCCAGGCAAATAACCCAGCTTATCATTCGAAGACAAAACATATTGATGTTCAGTATCACTTTGTGAGAGACATGGTTGAGGAAAAGAAGGTGTTCTTGGAAAAGGTTGACACTTTGAAGAATATTTAAGATTCATTGACAAAGTCTGTGAGCACAGAAAATTTCTTCTGGTGTAGAGTAACAATGGGCACTGTTGCCCTGAATTGTTGACTATATAATCCCCTGGACCCCTGGATGCAAAGAAAACAAGAAGTGGGAGAATGTTGGGTATGCGTTATATTCTTTGCATGTGTGTGTGTGTGGGCGCGTCAGATTCGACAATTGCGTCTGACGATCCCTCTAGTAGTGCTCTATGTGTTGTCTGCACCGGGCACTTTCCTAAGGGGGTCCTAGGGGGGGGGCAGGTATGCCCCCCCCTGTTTACGTGTAGCGTTCATGGCAGCGCTTCGAAATTATTTTTTTGGGCAGTTTTTGCTATTTTTAGCGATTTACTAAATTAATCCCGTATTAAGGGATTAGGGTTTTGGTATCTACGAAATAACTAAAAACATTGTATATATTGTATGGTGAATGGTGAAATTCGAGATAATGACTATAAGAAAGGTTTTCCCGATTGAGGGTTTCCGGTATAAAATCTTTGTGTACTCTGTGTATGAGCCATTGATTAAATTCTGTTTTGCTTAAGAATCTATATGCATTACTTTACTTCACAAGTTTAAAACTTACATAATCGACATGGCAGAGGCCTTTCCATTTAAAAACAACTGAGTTCCTTGATATAAGGCGGGTGACTTGCGATCTTTAGAAATTCAAAATGGCAATGTAAGGTTCATACTTTATCACAGAGGCAGTGACAAAAACAAAAACCACACGACCGCCATACAACCAACGGGTGAGCCCGCATTCAAAGTCATAGACCACAAAAATCGGGAACAACTTAACAGGCTCGACAAACTCCCTATGCAGCTCTAGTCTGGAGGGTTAAGGGTTTGCACAGTAGCCATCATAGGAGGAAAGGCACCAACTACAATGAAACTTTGAAGCTAAAGGCGTACGCACAGGGAGGACTATGACGCTTTTGAACGGGAGGCATTTCCTTGACAGGGCTGAATAGGAAACCAGGGATCTAATTAAACCCAAGAATCGCGAAGACAACCATCCAACCATGATTTAAAAACCCTTTAACCAACGCAGTGGTAACCAAAAAATACCACCCAGGAAAACCACCAAATCCGATGAACTCAAAACAATTATAAGCAAAACCATCCATTTTTTCATTCAAGTCAAAATTTCACACAGTTGCAGTACTCACAACAAACACAAACCCACACAACTGAGCCAAAAAATATTTTGTAACCAGAGTGAAGTCAAGAATGGCCAAAAGAGACATACCTGTTAATCAAAACCTTAAGATGAGAGGTGGTTGAGCGGTTTCACCCTGCCAAAAATATGGAGCGCAATCACAACAACCGGATCAAACAATAGTTTGATTAGGGTGGTGTCCAACTAGAAGGGTAAAGGTGACGTGCAGTAAATGCACGTCGCCTCCACCCCTCTCACATTTACTCCACAGTACAAGCCAACGAGCCCCCATTAACAGCATTAATCAATCCATGCATTGAGAATATAAACCATTTAAACCTTAACATAATCCGAGTTCCACATAACAACTCAACCATTTGCCTGGTTACTTTGCCAAATGTTCCACCCATGTTTATATTTCCATCATAACTCAAATCAATCGCTTGACCGTTATACAATCTAAACGAACCTCTATATAATCATCTCCCGTGTCGTGATCAACATTAATTCAAACCATAGCATAGTCACCATAAAAATCGCAAATCCATTACTCCCATGAGCCACATATGTATATCGGCTACTGACTCCATTAACCAATGCATAACCATTGTATTATCACCCTGCCAAAAATGCGCCACCAAAATTTCCACAATATGCATATATATAAAATGTAATTTAATCTTTTTTAATAGCCATTTCCTTGTTATCTAAGGTCTAACAATAATCAACAACACTTTATGCATGTAGTATTGCAGAGCTATGTCTCTTTTGCATTAGATATAGTATTTTTCTTTTCCTCAAAATGCCTTTCTGAAATTTTCACTAACATATTTGTTGCGTAGGTGCGAGAAGAACGAACACCATAAATGAATAACAGGTTGTAGTATCATGAAGGAACAACATCCCAAAGATTAACTTATATCAATGACAACCATATTCTCATCAATCATGTGAACCTTTGTATCACATCACCATAACATTGAAAATGAACAAATCTGATCTTCAAAAGCTCAAGGGGGTCCCACCTACTAGTATTATTTAGTCTTATATAATAATAGGCTTTAGAAACACTTTGCAGGTGAAATTAAGTTGACGTTTTCAATCATCAACAAACTAGCGACTCCATAGGGAAATTTGTTTTTAACATATTAGAACTCAGAACTCATGGTTTCGCAGACCAAGAATAGTAATCTCAAGAAGACGTGACTCGAATGATTATGCAATAGGGGGAAATGAGTGGACTTAATGGAAAGATGACCGAGAATTTTGGAATAACTCATGGAAAAGTGTTAAGTATGAGGGATTTTACTACTGTATGCATAATCATTTGGCTGTAAAATACTCTCAATTTGAAAGGGGATAACCCATAGGTTTTCCCTTAAGATCTTGATGGATGGAGAAAAGGCAAGAAGAAGCAGGAAACAACCAATTGCTCATAATATAACAACGAAAATATGTAACAAATTCAAAGGCCCTTCAGAGGAGATATCATAACAACTATGTAAGCTCAATTGTTATCGACTAACAATGCTTTGCAGAGGTGTCACTGTGGCAGAACTGATCCAACATTCTATCTTGACCTAACACTTAAGATGATAAAGACAAAAATTGTAGCAGAAGTCAGAATGCAGAAATTAAAACAGCGGCAGTGAAAGACAGAAATAAAACACAGCAAGAAAATAAAAATTCAACTCAGATGGTAGAAATCAAAGTGTTGTAAAGCAGAAAAAAGAAGCACAAAAATTTTAAAGCAGAGCTAAACTACTAGTATACAGAAGAATACCATCAACAAAATATCTTTCACGTTGGTCCCTCACAATACTTCAAGTGAGGACTATTAATAGTGTGGGAAAACCATTGTCTCTGTAATTCCTTTGAAATTTCTGAGTTAGTGTCCAAGACAAGAGTAATCTGGAAATGACCTAACACTTGAAATCCTGATGTAACTATCAGCCCTTTGACGGATACGATTAAATCGTCAAGATAAGCATGGACACTGACCAACTCATCGAAAGTTGTGTGTATAGGTCGTTTTAAGGTGATACTTGCATCAAATAAACCAAAAGGCCAACAATTGTAAGACATAGTATCGCAATTGGTAGTAAAAGTGGTTTTGTGAATATTTTTCCCTTCTACCTTGATTTTATCGTAACCAAACAAATTGTCAGGTAAGGGCTCTAAGTGTAACTCTACAACCTGTTGCAGAAAAAAAATTATGCTGAGAGGGGGGAAAGGATTTCTTATAATTACTTGCCTGAAAGTTCGAAGAGTAATGCAAGTTCTAATATTATTAGTGGTCTTTGAAGCAGGTTCCCAATTGGAAACCCATTTAGGGTGGACTAGAAAAATCACTTCAGTCCTTAAGAAAATCTTCAACTTTCCTCGAAAGATTTCCTTCAATGCAGAGTTAACAAGTCTTTGTTTTTGCCTAGATGGTTTCACGGTATGTTGAACAAGACCTGGATCAAAACCACAAAGATCTATATTAAACCAAGAAAAAACCTCTTGAAATCCACCGAGTAATTCAACAGACTTTAATCCTTCTTTATCAAAACCCTGGACATTTATTTTAACATTCAATGAAGATCCAGGTGTCCTAATTTTCATGGAGATGGCTTCAACCACCTTCAGTTGTAAGGCCTCTTCTTCCTATTTTTCTTTGTTGCCTACAACACTCAAGGAAAGTGAACCCTCGAGAGGAGTCAAGCCTTCAGGAATCTTATTATTTTTTACAAACATAATCTCCTCAGGCTTGAGAGGTTCATTTTGAATGACAGCACAATTGCTTTCATTGTTAGGGATGGCCTTCCAGAATCCTTCATTCTCAGAAATGTATGGACGATGTAGAGATTGGAAAGCACAATCAGGCCAATGATGCAAGGGATGTTGAGTAGGAGAGGCTGTGAATACAACTAATCGATCAGTTATTGAATTCAACTCCTTCCTGACATGAGTGATGTTAAAAGATAGGAGATTTGAGACGAGTGCCCAAACAGTTTGGGAATATTGTTCCATCAGCTTGTTGCTAGGAAAGACTGTCTTACATATCAGGTTCACAACAAGCTCGAAATTTTTGAAAATTGAAAGGTGACCACAACCAAGATTAAGAGCGTTCTCAATGCCTAACAACAAAGCTTTGAATTCAACGACATTTTTTGAGCAAGCGAACTCCAACCTGTATGAAAGATTATGAATTTTTCCTGCAAAGGAAACCAATATAATACCATCCTTGTTACCCTCATTTGAGTGTGAACTATCAAAGTGCATAAACCACAATTCATCCTCTAAATCAATTCTCTCCAGAGGAATATTATCCTCTTCAGCGAATATGGAATACACTCCTAGGTCTTCTTCGATATAGTTTACACTAGATTGCGAAACACTCTCTATGTAGGGTGAAATTATTCCTTCTCTAAGGACTATGATACTCTTCCCATTCTGAGGAACGGATAAATGTGTCCCATCGAGCGAGAGGTATCCACCTGTTAGGGCTTGCCAATCTCTCCCCAAGATAATTGAATAATTGCTTACAGGCATATCAATCACCTGAATGTTGAGGGTTGTCCTTATTTCAAGATGAGCGCATAAAACCAAGGTTACATCCTTAATCTCGCCTATGTTTGTTTGTTGTAGACTATTATAGGAGAGCATGCTTCTGGCATTTTCCTTTGTACAAGACAAGCCTATCTCTTCCATAATAATATTCGACATCACACTAGGGCCCGAACTGCCATCAATGAGGCAACAATGGGCAATTTTATCCATGATATTTACAGAAATATAAAAGGGGAGGTCTTTTATAGGGTATCTAAAATTATGTACACCTACTTTATTTACAGAAGAATCCTCTTCATCTACCTCTTCGAAAATATTGGCTACAATGGAAGCTTTTCCTTCCATGAATTTTTTCAAATGCATCTGTTGTTCAAAGACGACAACCATGTCTAGGAGGGTTGCATTTGCTTTGATGTTGGACAATTGATTCAGGATATTGTATTTGGAAGAGGGGGGAGGAGGAGTGATTCTTTGACTCTCAGGATTTTTAGGAACCTGGGGCGCAACAATGGTTGAGGATGAGCTCGGGCTAGAAGAACTGGGAGGAGGGTCAAACTTGCCTTTTGGGGTATAGGATTTGTTTCTAGTATTGATAACCATGACATCTTTTGGCTCGGAAAAATCTAGGACAACGATAGTGGCTTCTGGTATTTTACCAAAGATCTTGTCTCTGGCACTCTTCCTTACCTCACATGTGGTTTCTTCATGGTGTTCCTCGCAAAAGTTACACCAACTCCTAGGCAGGATAGCCTTGGGCTGAAAATTATTTTCAACTGGACTTCTAAAAGGAGGTGCAGAAGAGGATGAAGCTCCAGGGGTGAGAGAGGAGACAATACCCTTCCGCTCAAAAGATATCATACGATTGTTCATATCTTGTACTAGCTGTAAGAGAGAAGACATATCCATCTGTCTAACTGATTGTCCCTGGGGTATACCAGTTCATTCAAGTTGTTCTTCGTACTCTGAACAAGTGTGCAGAGTGGAACCGAGATTATCAATGGATTTTTCTTCAAGCCTATGACGATAAGGAGAAGGCAATGAATTGTATTAATGCATGAAGGCGGTTTGGTTCTGAGGGTGGATAAGTTCGGGGATTTGATTATACAACTTGGTGAAACACAAGTTGAAAGACCTGATGGTCTCACCATATTTTTAAGTGATGCTATTGTACTCTCTTAACTTCTCAGTAGGGCTTTTGGATTGCCCGTAAGTGGATCTGAACCAGTAGATTAATTCCTCCTAGGTAGACAAAATCTTAGGAGGAAGGTCAAAAAATTCAGCCGCAACCTTCCCTTCCAAGGAATTGACGAAAAGGAGCATGCAAGTATCGTTGTCGTTTCGCCCTATGTTATGACAAGCATTAGAAAATGCCACTAGGTGTTCATTGGTACTGACAATGTTATTTCCTGAAAACTTAGGCAAATGATCTTTAAACTTTGGAAGTGGGCGAGTAGCAGGAGCTAGGTTAAGAGGAGAGGACACATGCCATGGTGTAGTTGTGGTGTCTTCTTCAAACTAAAAAATTCCATACTTCTTGATGACTTTGGCGAGGTTCGTAGTATATTGGATAGGGATATGGTGGTTGTACAAGCTACCAATCACCAATGACGATGAAGATTGGGAAGATGGAGCACTTCCTATGCCACCAGAGCCACCACTAGATGCCATCTTATGGATGATAGATGAGGGAAAGAAAGACGAGATGGATGAATCAGATAATGTTCTCCTTAGAGCACTTCATTGGGCAGATAACACAACGTTTCTTCTTCCTATTTCAGCAATAGGATTGATTTCAGGTGACAAGCCTCTTCTTCTTCTAGAAGCACGAGTATCTAAGGACATGAAAGAAAGGCCAAAACTAAAGGAACAAAAAGGTTACTGTTGATTTCTAGGATGCCTACATCTATCCTCCAATTGTTCTTGAATACTAATATCTCTTTCAATTGTTGCCTAAGAACGGTTAAGCTCAACACGGGTCCTAGCAGTGTCTAAAATAGTATGAAACAGGTTCAAAGAAATGTTGGTCTAGTCTTGGAGATCGGGCTCAATATTGGGTTGTCTTGCAACAGGAACAGTCATGAATAACAAAATAATCAAGGAATCAAAATCAGAAAAAGAAAGATGTATCGATGAAAATCAAGTATAAAATTTAACCAAAGAGATGTCAAATATATCCCCAGTATGGTCGCCAAATAAATGTTGAGGAAAAGATATGAATTGATCTTACTCAAGCATTTTCAGACTTTACATGGCTAAAGTAAAGTAGACGGGAATATAACCCTATGTTTGTAGCCAACAAAAATATATATCTTAACTCACAAGTATTAATTACAAGTGCTTAGGCTAGTCTTTTATCAACAAAAACACTTGTTGGAAATTCACTTTTTATGTATATTTATGAACATATCAGTTGTCGAAATAAATGTAAGAACAGAAGTAAAGACACCAAGATGATATTCAAGATATATGAGACATAAAGAAATCCTTTATTTCATTCCAATTTAGCAAAGAGTCATTGTCTTTACAAAACTTCACACAAAAATCTTGGACCAAAGTCAAACTTATAAATCCTCGATGGAACATACAAAAGGACCTCTGACAAAAAACAAAAACTTAACTCTAAAAGCTAGATCAACTTGCCACAGATTTCTTCCCACTCGACTCTACACAATAGCCTTTATCAATCATGAAAATTAATTCACAAACAGACAAGTCTACACATACTATCAAAGATAGATCAACACCTTTGAAGAACAAGTGTCTGAATGATTTGATTCAACGTTGAATATGTTGTCTACGATAAGACCCTACTATCACAAAAGAGAATTAGGCTATGATGAATATATGAATGAATGAAAAGTGAACTATCTCAACATAAACTCAAAGAGCAAACCTTAGAATGCTTTTTTCTTCTCTCCTCCTCTTGTTCCTCCCCTTACTTCTGCTTTTAACAAATTAGAATTGGTTGAAGTAGTTGAACCAACTCATTGGTTAAGTTAATTAAAAAACTCAATTAACTTTAGTTAGGGGGGGCTAGTAATAATTATAATAAGGGTCATAAATAAATAATAACTAGTAGGTGGGACCCCTTGTGACTCCCTTTAGTTCATAACAATCATAACATAATCCATTAGTTAAGAAAACACACCTCCTTGTGCCTCCCATCAACATATTTACTTTTGGAAATTTTGGCTCATGAAAATTGAAATTATTTCAAAAATAATACTCATATATCCAAAATAAAACATGATGTCCAAAATCCCTGAAGTCCACTGTCATAAAACAATAAATAACATAAAATTCAAAAGCCATATTTTCCAGTCTGTGATGCAACCCTCCCTTGGCTGTTGCTGTCAGCTCTTGACTTTCCTGAATTTGCCTTGGGTTGGACAAAGCCTTTAGGCTTAATCTCACTGATCACATGGGAACAATCATCCCTCAAATGAATCCATGAAGATGCGGATTTCTCAGAGTCATCGGAGGGTGATGCAGGGGTAGCAACAACTTTTCCTTTATCAAATGCATGGTGGGCTTCAACCTTCAATCTCTTGCTGGCATGGGAGGATTGCACTGGCGAGTGGTTAGGGGCATCTTGTACCATGGGGTTCAAAGGTGGAGGAGCCGACAAAGTCAAGTTGGGCCAGCCACGGTGTTGGGAGACTGTCGGGTGAACAATCTCCTTCCACCCATCATTTTCAGGCACTTCAGGCTGTAAAGAGACACGAGGAGGCACCGGGATGTTGGGGGCTTGCGGGGCTTGGAAAGAAGGCCTTTCAGGCCTAGGTCAGACTATTCCCTGCCCAATCCAATCAAAGAATCCTGCATGAAACATTTGGCCAAGCTCTTCTGAATCAACGTCGAAATGTATAGAAAACCTAGGCCTTCTTGGGCCTCGTTTCCAGTTACCTCTACCTCTGTTTCCTCGACCATGGATTCCCCGTCTGAAAAAACTTATCCTTCATATGTTAACAATTAGCAAATAGTCTTTTAAATAACCATGCATGACAACTCCTTAAAAATATGAAATAGATTTGGCTCAGAATGTAACAGACTCATGCAATCCAATCCATACAAATTGTTCTAGCGTTAATCAACAAGCAGGGGGGGTGAAACAATGTTGTGGGATACATGAGGGGTTTGTATTGAGTGAAAATATGATTTAATTAAAGGGGATAAGAAATGGTCACTGCTCAATGACAAAAACAATCAACTGTAAATCAACCCAAAAACAAAAGTTACTGCGATCTACTCAAGACACTACCACTTAATCCACTTAACACATAAATTCTCTTAGCTGTAATCAATATCTGAATAGGGAGTGAAAAAGTGAATATGGGATATGTGAGGGGGTTGTAATTAGCGGAAAATGAGATAATGAGGAGGAAAAAACGTTTACTGTTCATGAGATTAATAAAGCAATCCATAACATATTTTGCAGTAAAACAAATATGCATCAATCAACAATCAGATGATTGAGTAATTTTTTGTGTATTTGCCTAATTTCACTGTCCATTAATATCCCATAGCCATTAGAAAACATAAGTTATTCACACAATATGTAAGAGGTTATGTTTCCTCTATTCGCACATTCTGCACTTTATAACAATTAAAAAATGCACTCATTCCCAATCTGTAATTATTAACATCCATCACTGCCATACATTTTCCAAATCCACATCTATATTTCAAAGTAGTGTTTCCAAAAATAACAATGAAGTCACTATTTCTGTAATAGAGCCAATCAATATCTGTAATGATATTTGTTCCCATACATATACGCAGTAAAATAATCAAGACCAAAATAACCAAAACCTCGCATGCCATGTCTGAAATGAAAATTTACTATACAACCAACAACCAACACTTTGACACAGGCTATGCAGGGGAAAAATGTCCAAGGCAATGTAACCATGCCACTGTAAAATGGAATATCTCAATGCGACTTAAAAGCCGAGCCAAATATCGAAAACGACTGTCATCAATAGTGGTTGATTTCAACATGCTTTAAAAAAAAAAAAAAATCTGAGGGTATCACTGAGTATAAGAAACAACTATCCATACTACAAACAAAGCGGAACCAACCAAACACCACAATACAATAGTTCGACTTATCACAGCAAACACCCATTCATGTCAATAACTCAACATATCGTGTTGAGACTATGTATATTACTAACTGGTTAGTTCTTTAAGTCGCATCGCGATTTAACCAAGCTTTGCATACTTGGAATATTCAACCAATGAAGGATGTTGTGGATATGCCTTCAATAGCTACCCAGTTCAATTATCATTCGACCCCAGAGAAAACATAGTTATCATGCCCCATGTTTTATTTGCAAAACACCACACACAGAACGCGACCTCTGTGAGCAACCCTAAGCATTCATGACCCATGTCAGCCATCAACCAAATCAACACAAGTGCCAACTAGTGATTGTACTTCAACCAACAATTCGCCATTGTGGTAAAAAAAAACAATCAATCGAACAAGTCGTGGTATTTGTACATACCCACACATCTAATAGGCATGGCAGAGGCCCTTCCATTTAAAAACAACTAAGTTCCTTGATATCAGAAGGGTGACTTGTGAGCTTTAGAAATGCAAATTGCCAATGTAAGGTTCATACTTTATAACATAGGCAATGACGAAAACCAAAACCACACGACTGCCATACGACCAACGGGTGAGCCCGCATTCGAAGTCATAGACCACAACAATCGAGAACAACTTAACAGGCTCGATAGACTCCCTATGTAGCTCCAGTCTGGAGGGTTAAGGGTTTGCAAAGTAGCCATCACAGGAGGAAAGGCACCAACTATAATGAAACTTTGAAGCTAAAGGTGTACGCACAGGGAGGACTATGACGCTTGTGAACGGGAGGCAGTTCCTCGACAGGGCCGAACAGGAAACCAGGGCTCTAATTTAACCCAAGAAATGTGAAGACAACCATCCAGCCATGATTTAAAAATCCTTTAACCAACGCAGTGGTAACCAAAAAATACCACCCAGGAAAACCACCAAATCCGATGAACTCAAAACAATTATAAGCAGAACCATCCATTTTTTCATTCAAGTCAAAATTTCACACAGTTGTAGTACTCGGGACAAACACAAACCCACACAACTGAGCAAAAAAATATTTCCTAACCAGAGTGAAGTCAAGAATGGCCAAAAGAGACATACTTGTTAATCAGAACCTTAAGACGAGAGGTGGCCGAGCGTTTTCACCCTGCCAAAAATTCGGAGCGTAATCACAACAGCCAGATCAAACAATAGTCTGACTAGGGTGGTGGTTAACTGGAAGGGTAAAGGTGATGTGCAGTAAATGCACGTCGCCTCCACCCCTCTCACATTTACTCCACAGTACAAGGCAACAATCCCCCATTAACAGCGTTAATCAATCCATGCATTGAGAATATCAACCATTTAAACCTTAACATAATCTGAGTTCCACATAACAACTCAACCATTTGCGTGGTTACTTTTCCAAATGTGCCACCCATGTTTATATTTCCATCATAACTCAAATTAATCGCTTGACCGCTATACAATCTAAACAAACCTATATAGAATCATCTCCCATGGCGTGATCAACATTAATCTGAACCATAGCATAGTCACCATAAAAATCGCAAAGCTATTACTCCCATGAGACACATATGTATATCAGCTACTGACTCCATTAACCAATGCATAACCATTGTATTATCACCTTGCCAAAAATGTGCCACCAAAATTTCCACGATATGCATATATATAAAATGTAATTTAACCTTTTTTAATAGCCATTTCCATGTTATCTAAGGTCTAACAATAATCAACAACACTTTATGCATGTAGTATGGCAGAGCTAGGTCTCTTTTGCATTAGATATAGTATATTGCTTTTCCTCAAAATGCCTTTCTGCAATTTTCACTAACATATTTGTTGTGCAGGTGCGAGAAGAACGAACACCATAAATGAATAACAGGTTGTAGTATCATGAAGGAACAACATCCCAAAGCTTAACTTATATCAATGAAAACCATATTCTCATCAATCATGTGAACCTTTGTAGCACATCATCATAACAATGAAAATGAACAGATCTGATCTTCAAAAGATCAAGGGGGTCCCACCTACTAGTATTATTTATTCTTATATAATAATAGGCTTTAGCAACACTTTGCGGGTGAAATTATGTTGACGTTTTCAATCATCAAAATGTTGTTCATTCGATCAGGATCTTAGATCGACGGCTCGATCTTTCTGCGATGCAAATTTTCTAGCTTATCCTGTCCTTCCACTCAAACTTGATCCGACGGCTGATGGAACTTCGCAATCCTAGGATTTCAAATCCCAAACTCCGCTTTCTCTCGGAGCATTTCACCCGGATTCCATGATCCAAAGATGTATGTCCCTTTAATCCAATGGCTATCCTCCGCTCCAGATCAACGACCCACTACCCTCTGTGATCCAACGGTTGTGATCAAATCCTGAACTCAAACCTCATGAGTTCCTGCAACTCTGCCTTTGAATTTCTCGATTTGTGAGTCAGCGAAATGTTGATATCCATCCACGTGTCCTCTAGATCCAACGACTCAGATCTCATCGCGACTTTGCATTTCACGGAGTTGGAGGACTACTCACCTCCCTTTTCTCGACTCTTGATTTCCTGATATCCACGGGTGCCAAATCAACGGCTCACTCTCCCTACGATCTAACGGCTCAGATCAACTCTCTCGCGGATCAGGATTTCGCGTTTCGCGACTGTGGAGGTTGGCTAACCTCTAATATCCGGATTCCCAATTTCTCGATATCCATGAGTGCCAAATCAACGGTTTGATCTTCCCTGAGACCGATGGCTCCTATCTCTACTGAGATTTCAAGTGTTGGATAGCTTCTCGGCCTTATCCTCCTGTGAGTCCTTCTCTTGGACCTCAGTTGCACTTCTGGAAAGCGCAAATTACAATCTCTTTTGAGCTTTGATCTCTGCATACTGGTCGCTCCTCCTCCTCCTGAGCTTACGCTTCTTCTCCTGAACTTATGCTTTCCCTGTTTGCCATCATTGCTTCTTTTCTTTCCTGTAAACATACCATTTTCATTGTTGTTCTTTCCATCAATGACAAGCACACTCTACCTGTAAACATGTCAACAATCTCCCCCTTTGGCATTGATGGCAACCCTGAAGGACTGCACTGTTCTACTTAGACCTCCAACTGTAGCATCCAGACCACACATTTTCTCCCCCTTTGACATCAATGTCAAAGAAAACATGCTCCCCCTGAGTTGTTGCAATACTTGTCGGCGGTATCAGATATTCAACCAATACATACTCCCCTTGATAGGATGGATTCTCTTATTTGAGTCCTGCAGAGTATTTGTATCTAACTCAGAGTCTTCTCCTCCTGATTCTTGGACCTATTCATCTTCAGCTTCAGCTGTTTCCTCTGTAGTAGACTCAATATTGCTCGCCTCTCTTACTTGGACTCCTTCATCAACCTTTTCTTGTCATAACTGAATGACTCCTCGTGTCACTCTTCTCTGATCTTCTATTACAACAACTTCATTTTTCTTCTATGATGCCTACAATCCAAGGCTTTTATGACCATATCCATCATAAGAGAAAACAAGAACCATTACAAACACTCTCATACCTCCTTTGATTCATCCATGAAGACGTCTCTCGGCTAAACTTACTTTGAGGTGTATGAGTAGCTTCTTGATGTCTTCCTTGATTTGATCTTCTAAATGTTGCAGTATTGCTTTCATTCTTTGAACCTGAGGAACTTGAGCCATACCTGCTATCCCTTTTTACAACTGAAGTACCTGTGTTAGACTTATTAGGAGTACCGATTTCTTCCTTGTTGTATCCAAGACTGTATTTTTCATTTGGTGATCTCTGACTATCCAAGATCTCATCCAGGATCATGGAACTATTCAAGAACTTGATTTGGGTGTTTGACTTCTCAACCTTCTTTCTAAGATTCACAACTTCTGCTTCCATCTTATGACATGATTCTTCTTCTACTTCTTCTTTTCTTGCATGGGGGGATTCAATATCAACATCATTATCTGTCCTTATGCCTTTACTTATACAAAGAGACTTTTTCTTGTCTCCAGTCATGTACTTGGAACATGCAATGTCTATATACCAGGGGTCTTTTTGTTTTTGAGCTAAAAGTACTATACCACATTTTTCACTATCTTTCTTTTTCCATGCGCTGGCATTACTACCTAAGGGTTTTATCCTTGGATCCGCTTTGTAATTCTTCAGATGGCAATTTGTAGCCTTGTGACTGAATTTATGACAGTTATAACATTTGAGCTCATTGTTCAATAGGTCAAAGTGATTGGTGTAACATTGTCTACTCATTGGATGTTGATTATTTCTTGACCTCCTCAGTTGCATGTCTCTAAACTTAATTTGACCATTTGCAATCTGTGGTTGTTTGTTACTTAGTTGTCTCATTCTTTGTTGTGGAAGATATTTATTCCTTGGGTGTCTTGATTGCTTATGTCTAAATCTTAAGGAACAATTTACAGCTTTGTGGCCAAAGTTAGAACAATAGAAACAATATCCATAGAAAAAATCTTTGTACCTGGAAAATGGATGTCTTCTTTGAGCAGGTCGATTTCTTCCATGCTGATGATTTCCTTGAGCAGAGGGTGTATTATTTCTTTTTTCTACAGATTCAGTTCTGGCACATTTTTCTTTACTCCTCCTTGGTGGTTGATTATCTTCCTTTGTTTCTGCAGGTTTGATGTTGTCATTGGTTGTATATTTGACAAACTTAATGGGTTTTTTGTTGCTTGGCTGACCACTACTTGATCCCTCTTCATAAACCAAACCAATTTTCAACTTCGAATTCCTTTGTTGATTCAAAATGGTGGCTAATTCTTCTGAGGCTTTGATACTTGAGAGATTCTGATGATACAAGGCTTGAAACTTCTCCAACTCTTTCCTAGTTTTCACTACTTCTTCTTCTAGAGATTCACATATTGCCCTCTTTTCTGATAACTCTTGTTTCAGAATGTCTTCGATTTTCTTTGCCTCTTATAATTCCACTTTTAGCAGGGCAAAGTCTTCATCGGGTTTTTTACTACCTTTCTCGAACTGTATCAACAATTGTTTTTGCTTTCTCTTCTTAAGTATGAGTCTGTCAATCTCTTCCAAAGCGCTGATCAGCTCTCCTTCCAAGTCAACCACAGCTTCTTCATCATCAACATCACTTCCTGTGCTTTTATTATCATAGTACTCTTTGGCCATGAGAACGAAGTCATTTACCTTATCTTCACAGGAAGAGTCACTATCTGTGTCTTCTGAAGAGTCATCATTATTTACACATAAACTTTTCTTTTTATCAAATCTTTTGGATTTGTACTTCTCTTCACCTTCAGATGTTTGGTCCTTCTTCTTGTGTGGACACTTAGATGCAAAGTGACCTATCTTTCCACAGTTAAAACATTTGAAGGGAAACTTGCCTTGGTACTTGCCTGATCCTTTATTTAGTCTTCTTACAAATTTTTCTTCAATTTCATCAGGCTCAGAATCCTCATTCTCGTCTGCTTTACATGATGCTTCTCTAGTGGTAGATTTATCTTTACTAATCCTCATTTCATAAGCAGTTAGAGTTCTTAGGAGTTGATCAATAGACAGAGTCTTAAGATCATTCATTTCTTCTATTGCATAAACTTTTGGATTGAATCTATCAGGCAGAGATCTTAAGATCTTCTGAACTAATAATACGTCTTCAATCTTCTCACCAAGACCTTTAATGGAATTCACAAGCTCCTCAAATCTTAGAAAAATTTATTAATTGTCCCATCCTCATTCATCTTTAGTTGTTCAAATTGTAATCTGTAGGTTTGAAGCTTGACATCCTTTACCTTCTCATTACCTTCATAACTTGCTAATGAGTTTGTCCAACATTGCTTTGGCAGATTCTAAGTGCATAACTTTTACAAATTCTTGTTCTGTAGGCCCACTCAGAATAGCATTCATAGACTTAGCGTTGAAGTTGAATTCTAGATTGTCATCCTTAGAAGCTAGTACAACCGGATTTACATAACCAGTCTCTACCACATCCCAGACATTTGCACCTAAAGCCATTATGTAGGTTCTCATCCTAACTTTCCAGAAGCCAAAGTTTGTTCCATGTTTAAGCTCTAGTATCTACCCTTAAATAAAGGGAACTTTCTCTGATACC
>SNQJ01S0076404.1:42725-62585 GCA_010110895.2 Picea sitchensis
TAAACAATTATGCTTATTTTAAACTCTTTACAAAGCACTCAATGACAATCACAATAATGTAGGGAGGTAAGAAATAGAATATTCAACATCAATCACACACATGAAATATACAGAGACAAATATTTCTCGAGGAAACCCATAAAGGGAAAAACCTCTTCTTCTTGATATGATAAGTAATATTTATTTTATGTACATTATCATTCTTATGATCACCAACTCATTGTGAGGCTACCACCTCTGTTTTGCAAGCTGCAAATTTCTAAGAGCACCAACTGATTGTGAGGCTACCACCTTTGTTTTGCAAGCTGCAACTTTATGAGAGCACCAACTCTCTGGTTTCTCTAGCACCCACTAGAAGGAAGCACAAACTCCCTAGTTTCTCTAGCACCCACTAGAAGGAAGCACCAATTCCCTAAGTGTTCCAGCACCAACTGGATGGAAGCACCAATTTCCAGTCTCACAGGCACCGACCTATATAACAAAGAACAATAGTTCTCCCTTGCACCACCCTTCCACCCTGATTTTTCTGGATGCAACTAGATGGAAGCTACAACTCCCTGTGTTCAAGCACCCACTTGCAACTTTAGAGGACAACAATACTCCCTAGAACCTCCCTACCATCCTGAAATATAAATCTCTTCTTTCTTGAATTTATCACAGTGATACAACATTTATCTATGGCTTACTAGTCTCATCACTGTTCTGCTACACTTCTCTTCTCTTCCTGCATCAATGTCTCTCTCCTCGCATCTGCTGAGATTTTTGTTCTTCTCTCAGATATGCATTTATGTTCCTTGTTTCTTATATGCTTTATGCTATGTGTATTCTTTCCATTCTATGAACCACGCCTCTTCTGTGCGTTTTAGCTCCTGCACACAACATGCTTCTATCCCCATGAATCACACTCAATAGCAGCAACCATCTCTTCTTTGTTCTACATTTTTATACTCTCGTTGCACCTTCTACATACTTCATGCCACGCCTCTTCATTGCGTCACAGTTCTCCCTACGGGTTGTTCACTTCATCTCATCCTCACGACTGCATGGCTACCCAACATAATACATTCACTTCTTTCTTTGTCATGTATTTCTCACGTCGATTCGTCTACTTGATCATCATACAAACTCTTCATCTTCTCTGGCCGTTATTCAAGGTTCTTTGGCTTCTCTGCCAGTTATCCTGAGAATACTTTGTTTCTCTGTCAGTCGCAATTCTTTGTCCTCTCTGGCAGTTACAGTCAGTTGGTTTTGGATCCTTTGGCTCCTAAGCCCCTTCCTTCTCGTGACCTAGGGCCAATCACTTTGGGACTTCGTGTTTCAGGTCATCTGTCGTGAGTTAGCCTGACTCTCCCAACTCTCGATCTCCCGAACTACGAAATGGAGCTTAGCGACGTGCTAGATATTCCCTATACATGACCTTGGGAGATGAGTTCATGTGACCACGCGATTGCAGGCGCATCCATAGGCAGTTTGAGGGAAACCCGCTTTTCGTCCTACAATTCATTACAATCCTCCATGCGTCCTTTCTCCAAAAACGTGGTTTCAATTGCGGCCTGCTCATGAAAAATTAAGGCCCGAGCATGTTCTCGCCCCGTAATGAAGCACGATCGTCCATCTCACGATCTTGATGGTGCTCCTGAACAGATGGTTTAGATATGTCCTCTCAAGTCTGTGGACCAGATCTCACCTTCCTACATCAATGGTTGAGATTTACTTCGTGATTCGGCCTCCGGGACTTTCAAATCTCAAACCCTATTGCTGCTGACTGGATATCTTCTGGAATGGAAGATCTATTGACATCTGTCCTCTTCAATCGATGGTTATCCTCTGCTCCGGGACTTCGACCTTCAGCAATCTCAAACCTTTCTCCTTCATGTTTTCCTGGAGAAGTTTCGCCCAGAGTTCATGATCCGTTGACATGTATCCTGCTACACATTGAACGATCGAGAATACACCCGAAGTGATCTTTAGATCAGACGACTCATATCCACTTCGGGTCTTCAGCATTCGGGACTTCGTGTCTTTGGGCGAGTATTGGTGGTAAAACTCCTGAAGCAAAACTTCTGGAGTGAAGTAACTCTTGCGTCACTCGATGATGTGTCATGAACCGAGCAGCTGCCACGTGTCACTCAGATTTGTGATTTCCACGTACCTGAAATGCCGAATCAACTTGACACTTGTCATTGTCTGATTGTGCCATGTGTCCTTGTTGACGTGGTTTGCCACATGTCATTGCTAATGTGTTCTGCCATGTGTCCTTGAGGACGATATTTGTTGACGTAATCTGCTGAAGTAGATCTCCCTGATCTAACAATCATTGTCTGATCTCCAGATCCGACGATCCTTATTCATTTCAGATTTTCGGGCTTCGGTTTTTTAAAATCTCAAAATTTCTGGAGTGTAACCTCTTCGCGTATTTATATCCAAAGTGACTGTTGTTCGTTCGATCAGGATCTTAGATCAATGGCTCGATCTTTCTGCGATGCAGCATTGCTAGCTTATCTTGTCCTTCCACTCGAACTTGATCCGACGGCTGACGGAACTTCGCATTCCAAGGATTTCAAATTTCAAACTCTACTTGCTCCCAGAGAATTTCACCCGAAGTCCATGATCCAACGATGCATGTCCCTTTAATCCAACGGCTATCCTCCGCTCTCGATCAATTTCCCACAACCCTCTGTGATCCAATGGCTATGATCAAATCCTGAACTCGGACCTTGCAAGTTCCTGCAACTCTGCCCTTGACTTTCCCGATTTATGAGTCAGCAAAATGTTGATCTCTAGCCATGTGTCCTTTGGATCCAACAACTCAGATCTCATCGCGACTTCTCATTTCGCGGAGTTGGAGGACTACTCACCTCCCTTCTCCCAACTCCCGATTTCCCGATATCCACAGGTGCCAAATCAACGGCTCACGCTCCCCACGATCTAACGACTCAGATCAGGATTTCGTGTTTCACGACCGTGGAGGTTGGCTCACCTCTATTCTCCTGATTCCCGATTTCCCGATATCCACAGGTGCCAAATCAATGGTTTGATCTACCTTGAGACCGAAGACTCTTATCTCTCCTGAGCTTCCGAGTGTTGAATAGCTTCTCGACCTTATCCTCATGTGAGTCCTTCTCTTGGACCTCGGTTGCACTTCTAGAAAGCGCAAAGCACAATCTCTTCTGAGATTTGATCTCTACATATTGGTCGCTCCTCCTCCTGAGCTTACGCTTCTTCTCCTAAACTTATGCTTTCTCTGTTTTCCATAATTGCTGCTTTTCTTGCCTGTAAACATACCATCGTCGTTGTTTTTCTTACCCTCAATGACAAGCACACTTTGCCTGTAAACGTGCCAACATTGTAGACTTCGAAGTGATCAAGATTGTTGATGATAGTTTTCCTCATCCTGCATTGTTGGGTATTGATTGGGATTTCAACAATTTGACTATTGTTGACCTAAAAAAGAGAAGAATGACATTTGAGGGTGATGGCCTTAGGGTCATTGCACCTCTTGATCATGATGAAGGTCACATATAAACATAACCTATAAGAGAAGAAGACCGTGCTTACGAGCTAGATAACATCTATAAACTGACAGCAAGACAACGGGATTATATTAATCATACAACAGATGGAAATCTAAGTTGGCGAAGTGAGAGTGCATGCTCGTCAGATTCAGAAGAAGCATTGGAAAATTGGCAGAACATAATGTATGGAGTCTCTATGCAAAGGTGTGCCAAATTGGCACAAAAGTAAGTAATCTTCCTACATTTGATGGCTAGAATAATTTAAAGACATTTCTACTTGAATTTGAAGGAATTGTACCTGTTGTTCCCAAGTTTACACTTTAACGCTCTAAAGTATATTGTCAAGGCATCTAAAAAGATAGAGGAAGTTGAGGACAGAAAAAAACGGTGATTAAAGGTGAGGGCTATAATTGGTTCCTCAACTGTCTCTGTCGAAATTCCCAGTTTTCCTGAATGTTGATATCTCTCTCAATTGTTTCCCATGAACGTTCTAACTCAACCCGACTATTTTTTGTTTGTAAGATAGCGTTAAATAGATTTAGAGCGATGCTGGTTTGATCCGAAAGACCGGGTTCAATGTTAGGCTGCCTTGAAACTGGTACTGTCATGAAGGATAAAAGGTAAGGAAGATATAATTCAGTGTTTTCGTTTTAGGCTTCGTTATCTCTATTTCACAATGTAAAGGGAAAGATTTTAAAACAAGAATTAATAGGATGACTAAATTAAAGGTCATTTCTTGTATCTAAGTTAAATTTAAAGGAAAGGGAACATGCATGATATGAGGGAAAACACAAAGCTATTAACAAGGTGAGGCATCAATTTAAGAGGAGTCTCACGTTGTAACAAACGACTATGAAACAAGAAAATATTAATGAAGCATATGATATTGAAATCTAAACATTTACAGGTCTTGTATCTGTTGATAACTGATACAGAGGAAAAACTATAGATGATTTAAATGACAAGAATAATAATTTCCACAATAGAGGTTGCACTAAATTGTAGCAGAGCATTCATCAATTAGATATATGAAATAAATATGAAAAGATAGGGGAACACATAACTCAGACGTGACAAAATATGGAATCTTCAATTTGCATTTCTATTAATTCAGAGCTTCTTCAAAATTACTTTCGTCAAAAAATGTCTTTTTAGAGAAAGAAAAAAGCCTTTCTTTAGTCTTCTCCCCTCCTATTTATACAAGATCATTACTACTTGATGGTTAACGATTTCCTACTTTTTAGGGGAAAATATAGTTACAAAACTGCAACCTTAACCGTTGCATGATTAACTTGTGTTGGTCTATCATTTCAAAAGTATAAGCTTTCGAACGATACTTCATTGTTTGGTTGAAGTCTCTCCCTCTTTTGAAGCTATACATTCAATACACTTCTCCAAAAAATGAACAAAAATTCTGGGTGGTGTTGGAAGATCTTTAGTTTCAAACAGATAAAACTTTATTTGTATCTTTGGAAGATGGTCTTCAAAACCTTTATCGGCAAACCTGATCACCTGCAATTTTAAATTGCGCTGTACCAACCATCTGTCTATTAGGTTGGCGTTGATTTCCTTCAACTGTGAAATCTCCACCTGAATCTCCTGCAAGCTTTCTTTGCAGTTCAACAGTTGTTTCACAATGTTTATCTGCCCCAGTGGCTCAAAGAAATCCTTTCTTTCAATACCTAACGCTTGCTTATCCAAAGAATCAAATATTCCCTCACAGTCGTCTTTGATTTCTATGACTATCTTCTTGTTTTCAGATATATTTGTTTCCCATGCCTTAAGCATGATGTCTCCTCTTATCTGTTCAGTGACAGAAAGCTTTAGATCTTTCGACATCTCCCTATTTCCCGAACATACAATTGCTTTCTAGAAAGTATTCCTTGCAGCTTTAGCCTCCTTTTCTAGTAAAATAATATTATCAAGGGATTTTTTTACCTCTTGAAAGTGATTCTGGATGATCTCTATTTTGGATATTAATTTATGTTGCTCGGCTTCTATCTTTGCATGTGCTTCTCGCGAGAGGGTCTGGAAAGCCTTTAAGTCTACAACCCGGCCTTTTGTCAAATTTAACTTAGCTTGTAGCTGTTTTATGAGATCCTTTTGCTGAGTAACCTGCACCTGACTTGCTTGTATCTTCTGGTTCATTTCATCCGGGCTTGATTTGAGTGACTGAATTTCTTGCCTTTCAACAGCTCTGACCTGCTCCAAGCTTTTATTCACCTCTTCTCTAATGTTTTTCTTAGCATTCTTTAACTGGTCTTGCAATTGAGCTATTGTGTGGTTACTCTTCTTTATCCTTGATCTCATGTTCTCCATAGTAAAAAGGTTTGTCGTTGCCATGACTCCCATGGAGCCTGCTACCTTTGTAGCAAAATCATCCTCTTCCAAATTCTAGCCATCTACCAAGGATCTATGCTTCTTCACCATACCCCCCTCTCTCATATACATCTCTTGTTTTAGGACAACCTTCCTCTTTTTGCTGAAAAAATAATCAGAAGGAGGGATCTCATCTCTGGAGATAGGGGTGAGGTCACTAACATATATGGCTCCCGTCTATGGGAACCCAAAGGAGGAATGTAAAGGGGTTAAGGAAACTATGGGACTTCCTAGCTCTGTAGATCTTGTCTCTCCCATGGCCCTAGGTATATTGACATCGACAACAGGTGATGAAGGAGGAGTAGACTTACTGGACTCGAGAGGAGTCTTGGGCCTCCTCTTTGATTCTGTCTCTGGATTTTATATTTGTAAGGCCTCTTCATTTTGTGAACACCTTTCAATCTCTTGAGGGAATTCTTCAGGATTGATTTTATCTTGTGCCTCTTGTCCAAAACCTGTAGGTGTATCCTCTTGTTCCTGAGGAAGGGTAATTGCTTCTCCTTGCAGTAATTTGGGCAGACTGCTCCGTCTATGCTTCTGGAAGGTCTGAAAACTAGCTTGCAAGTCAGACGATAGTATCTGTACCCTCTCTAAAACATCCTCATAGGTCCTAGTCCCTTTGAACATGTCATCACAAGGGGACTTCTCGTGTTCATAAGCCTTCATATTACAGTGGGCCATGTGTTTTCCCACTAACTGGTAAGGGTCGTGCTTCCTATGTTTGAGTTCTACCAATTTGACCTCCTCCAGCGCTGTCGCTTCAACTTTGGAATGACCCAAGTTGAGAAGTGAAAATTTTCCAATCTGGATAGGAAAGACCGGCCAAGACTTCTTTTGAGCTGTCTTTAGTTCTATCCCAATTCCACCTGTTACTATTTGATGAGCTACCTCCCTTTACACCAGTCTGTCAGGGAGGAATTTTGGGAGTGCATGTGGAGGGATTGAACATCCAAAAACTCTGATGTAGGAGAAATTCTCCTCTATAAACCAATCAGCAACTGCCCTGAGGCTTCTTATGACCAACTCTGAAATGTGGGGAGGTGCATAGCCGTATAGCATCTAGTGTAGTGGTATCACCATGAAATGAAAAATTTCGTAGAATGAGTCCTTGGCATTTTCTTCCCAAAGTTTAGAATGATATTCATGAATAGGTTATGGGTAAGTTGGATTCCAACTCCAATTCATTAAAGGGAAAGGAGTTGTGAAGCATATAGCATCCATGATGTATGCAGACATATAAAAGGCTACTGTTCGGCCATTGGATCTTACAGTCTAATATTCTATGACCTCCTTCGCTATGTTATTGGATACAATCTTATCCCAATTAAAACTGTAACCTTCTGCTGCCTCGTGCAAAAGAGGTACCCATTCTGCAAGGAAATGGGTAGGACTTTTCTTTCTGAAAAGTCTACATAACATCATTGCCACATAGACCATATAGTCATTTAAAGAAGCTATGGCGTAAACACCATGGGTGTCGGCCCTGAATTTTGCTTTGTTTCTCCACCAGTCTTTGATTATGCCAGGATACGTTTGGTCAGACTCGAAACATTATTTCCTTTGAAACTCACTCACGAAATCTTTATTATAAATATACTTGGGATTGGGAGATAGTTTATACATTACTTGTATATGTTTCACTCTGAAAGAGCCAATGACGACTCTTCAGCTGTCCATAATGCTTCTCGTCTGCACATCTGTTTGCTCTAAGGCCCAACTGATCATGTCGTTATACGTCATGAGTCGCGGCTGTGTAACTACTTTGTGAAGTTTAGACTCTGCTACGTCTCGGAGTTTGTTGTCGGCATTGTGAGGGGAATTCTTAATTTCATAATCCATATTTTTGAAAATTTGCCTCCAACATTTTATGGAATCAATGGCATGCGGTATTGTATCAGACATGTCGTCTCTGTCTGGACTTGAGCTTTCTGCAACTTCCTTGCTTTTCTTGGGTGCCTTCTTAGGTGTCATGATACCTACACTGGATCAGAAACCTGTTTACAGAGAAAATATGTATAAAACCAGATAAATGTGACTTGCTACAGATGTAAAGGATAACAATGAAGTTCGAAATACAAGACCTTATTAACCTTTAATTTTGTGCTATAACGAGTGTATATGCACAGACAATGGAAAGTTAATTCTTTTTAATGGAAATATACGTCTGGAGATACGCTTTCACGTCAAAAAATATCTTCACTTGTCCGTTATTAATACCGTCGTATATCGGCGATTTCAAAACTGGAGTTTCAAAAATCACTGCCCTCCTCAATTCCCAAAATGCGAAAGGCAGCTTAGCTATCACTAAACCTGTTCTGGAAGCAAATTAACCTTATTCTTAAACCTTACTAAGAGAAAACGTGATTTCGCGTTTCGGAACTTCGAGGATCCTGTTGTCAGGGGATAACTCATAAGAAAACCTCGAATCACGAAATTGCGATGGGATTAGTGAGGCGCTAATCACGTATTAGAGATTTAATTAATCAAGATTAATGATTAATTATCCTTTTAACTTTTCGATAAAACGAGGATCGAGAGTTCAACGGTTGAGAGTTCGAAAGTGCTTTAGTAGAAAGAAAAACCCAAATCGCAAAAGATTAAGGGAATGATGATTGTGTTTAGGAGCTTAGTTAATTACGGGTTAAAGAGCACTTTGTGGAAAGCGACGGAAAAGGTAACCTTTAATTCTCCCCCCCCCCCCCCCCTTTTATTTTTATACTTTTTTAGTATGTTAAACGGCTTCAGGATTTCGACATCGGGAAAATGGGGTGGTTGAAGTTCATACCTCGAGAGGAACCGAATCTCGAAATCTGAAAAGGAACAGAAGATTCTGACTCCCCTTTTGGACTAAGGGTAGCTCCATGAGTTAGGAAAAGATGAAACTTCGGTTTTGAAGGGTAGGAAAAATTTAAACTTCGTGTTAACAGTACCAATACAACAGAGGTTGTTGGCACTAGACGAAGCCTTGAAAGAAACGCCAGCTAGATGGTGGGAAGCCCACACGAAGAACATCGTGGAATGGGTACAATGTCATACCTTATTGACAGTGTTATTTTCAGACCAAGATGAAGGCTGCGAAGTTCGATACATAGGTTAGATTTTTTCTAAGGACCATATGCGAAGTTGTGAGGAAGCCTGAAGCAACATTCCTAAAGAACATTGGGTACATAAGCTCATTAACACCTTAGATACTACGTCTATCAACTGGTATCTTCAAGAAGAACTGCGCTTAGACACTACATATTGGTATGGTATGACCCAGAACTTTATAGCTACGTTCCTAATTGAAATTCAATACCCCACAGTAGATCAAGCTTTACAAATTGTAAGACAAAAGGTCTTTGAGGAAGTACCTAACCTCCCTTTTGAACAATAAGAAGATGAATGGACTGCACCTCTTCATAGGTTACATGGTTTTTATAATATTAATGCCGATGAGGATGATGATCCTAGGAATGTGAACATTTCAGAAACTGAAGGACAAAGAAATATATAAGGGCCAAGGATTGAATTACCTTTTGTTGGGAAGCCTATTAAAATTAAGAAGGTTAATATTGGAATAGAGCAGACACCTACGTTAGCAAATGTTGGAGACCATTGGGATGATGCTACTATTAGTAAGGTTACAGAACTATTGCATGAGTATCAGGACTTGTTTCCAACCAAGTTCATAGACATGAAGGGCATTAAAGGGCCCATGGGAGAAATGAATATTCCTTTGAAAACAGATGCAAGGCCTGTCAAGCAGAGGTCGTACAGACTGAATCCCAAGTACAAGCATAAAGTTAAGATTGAATTATATAGAATGTTGGAAGCAGGAATCATAGAATTAGTTGAAGAATCTTAATGGACCAGCCCTATGGTGGTTCAAGACAATAAGTTAGGAGAAATCAGAATCTGTTTAGATCTAAGGAAATTGAATGATGCATGTTCATATGATCCATTTCCTACACCTTTTAGTGATGAAGTTCTATATAATGTAGGAGGACATGAAGTTTATTCATTCACAGATGGATTTTCAGGCTATCACCAGATCATAATTGCTAAGGAAGAGAGACATAAGACTACATTTGCAACAAAATGGGGTTCTTTTCAGTACACTGTGATACCTTTTGGTTTGAAGAATTCCCCAGCCATATTTTCCATGGTGGTGGTCGAAGCATTTAAGGATTTTTTACATAAGTTTTTGGAGGAAGACTTTGATGACTGGACCATTTTTAGTCTACTAAAAGATCATATTGAATGTTTGAGACTAATGTTAGATAAGTGCAGGCAATGTCAGATTTCCCTGAACTTGAAGAAGTGTATTTTGTTTTCACCTTTTGGAGTGTTGTTAGGACACATTGTGTGTAAACAGGGGTTGTTGGTAGATCCTTCCAAGATTTATATCATTGTTGATCTACCTCCTCCTACTTCGGTTAGACAGTTGCACACTGCATTGGGACACAATGGATATTATAGAAAGTTCATTAAGGGTTTCGCACAGATAACAACACCTATGGAAAAGCTATTAAAGAAGGATAGTAAGTTTCAATGGACAGAAGAATGCTAGCAGAGCTTCAACACACTAAAGCATAAAATGGTCATTGCGCCTATTTTGTTTTTCCCAAATTGGAGTAAGGAATTCAATGTTCATGTCGATGCTTCATCCATTGCATTAGGAGCAGTTTTGGCACAACCAGGTGCAGGAGATATTGACTACCCTATAGCCTTTGCTAGCAGGAAGATTTCCACATCTGACATGAATTATACTACCACTGAAAGAGAAGGCTTAGCTATGGTATATGTGTTGTAGAAGTTTAGACACTACTTGTTGGGAGGACATTTTAAGATGTTCATTGATCATTCTGCATTGAAGTACTTAGTTAACAAGCTAGTGTTTGGGGGGAGAATATGCATATGGCTACTATTATTCCAGGAGTATGAATTTGAGATAGTGGTCAAGCCAGGAAGAATGAATAAGGGACCTGACCATTATCAAGGTTAGAACATGGAGAGGAACCTACCAGTTTGGATTATACACTACCAGATGCACAGTTGTTAGCCATCATAAAAGTCAATGATCACTTCGCCGAGATAGTCTAGTTATTGTCCATAGGAATGACACTTCACGAGTATACAGTTATTCAGAAGAAACAATTGGTAGTCCGCGCTGCAGATTTTCAACTTATAGTTGGACAATTATATAATATGGGACCAGATGAGATCTTAAGAAGATGTGTTATGGAGTCTGAAAGACCATTGATCCTTGCAGAAGCACATGAAGGCATCGCAGGAGGACATTATGCAGGGAAAGCAACAACGTAGAAGGTTCTCAGAGCTGGCCTCTAATGGCCCACTTTACATAAGGATGATAAGAAATACTACAGAGCGTGCGATGTATGTCAAAGAGTAGGGAAGCCATCCAGAAGGGATTAGATGCCTTTAGCACCTCAACTAACTTTACAGGCATTTGAGAAATGGGCTATTGACTTTGTGGGACCTATCAACCCACTAGGAAAGCACACAGGAGCTCGATACATTATCACTGCTACAAAGTATTTGACCAGATGGGTAGAAGCTAGAGCAGTCAAAGATTGCAGTGCAGCTACAACTGCGTGATTCATCTTTGATGATATCATAACCAGATTTGGATGCCCGAAGATCCTTATGAGTGATCAAGGCACATGTTTTATTAAAAAACTATTGAAGCCTTGACTCAGGAGTTCAAAATTCACCATCAGAAGAGCACACCATACCAGCCATAGGCGAATGGTATAGTCGAAACTTTCAATAAGATATTGGAAACAACGTTGACTAAGATTTGCAGTGTTAACAAAGATGATTGGGATTTGAGAATTCCAACAGTGTTATGGGCTTATTGGACTACTTGCAAAAAGTTAACAACGCAGACTCCCTTCAAGCTAGTTTATGGCTTGGAAGCACTGGTACTTATGGAATACTTGGTTCCTAGTTTAATAATTGTAGCATTCACAGGTATGGACGACACCGACGTTGTTCAAGATAGGCTCGCTCAGTTGATGGAACTAGAAGAAGACAGGTTCATTGCAAGATTTCATCAATAGGTACAAAAAGAACGAGAAAAGGCTTACCATGACCGACATATCAAGAAGAAAGCATTTAAACAAGGAGATTTGGTACTTTTATACAACATCAAGTTCATGAAGCATACAGGAAAGTTTAGGACACACTGGCTTGGGCCATTCAAGGTTGCCTATGTTACAGAGGGTGGATATGTGCAGTTAAAGACCCTTAATGGAGAATGGAAGGATGTTTTAGTAAATGGGAGCCGGTTGAAGCTGTATTATGACAACCAGTTGCCTCGTAAATCTCAGTAAAATCAAGGAAGAAGGGTCTAGGTACTAGGTGCAGTTGAAATTGGGTACCAGACACAGAAAATATAGTTTGCACATGATAGCAGGGACAGAGGAGAAAGCACAGGCTGCTCCTAGTAGTCTGCAGTCGAAGTAATACCAGAGGCTTGACCCTGCAGTGACTCGGGACGAGTCACATGTGAGTGTTGGGGGCCTGTTGGCCCTTGGTTAGGTATTAAGGAAGAATGCAAAGATTAAAGAAGAAGAAATATGAAGTATGAAGTGTGTGGAAGACACACAAACCGTGGAGGGGTCGAAGTGGTTAAAGAAGCATAAAATAAGGAATGAAGTCAGGGAAAGCAAGTCATTGAAAGAGAAAGACAAAGCAACAAAGAGGATAGGTTGTGGACAAGTCAACAAGCGGAAGAAGACACTGATGGGTGCTTTGGAGCACCTTGCAGAGAAGAAGGAAGAACATGTCGTTGAAGTCCTTAAAATGTGAGTTGTGTGGACCTAGGGTTTTGGTACCTAGGATTTTGGCACCTGGACTTCGGTCTAGGGTTTCTAAGAGTCATGGAATAATAAATAGAGGTCTAGAAGAGTTGAGAGAGGAGGATGATAGAGATATCGAGAGGTAAAAGTGTTAAGTCTTAAATCATTCTTGTATTTTTGGATCTTCAACTGGGTGCGAAGATCTACCCTGCAGCTGGGTGCGCACGGAGGGGAATGAAAGAGGAAGAGAGAGAAGGATCTGTAGTTGAGTGCACAGATAGAACTGTGTATTTCCATCTACTTTATCAATAAACACAGTTTTGTGGACGTAGCTCTAGGGAGAGGGTGAACCACGTAAAATCTTTTTGTTCTATGTAGTTGATGTTGTGTTATTTGTTGTCTGTTATATTGTTATTGCATTGTTTTTTTCCCTACTAAAGATAAGAAATATAATTAACTTCGCGAAGTTAAGCATAATACTGTTAAGAATCTCTAGGTTATCTTGCATTGTTATTTTGGAATCATCTTGCACTTCCTCTGGTTGTAGACACTTGTGTCCTGCAAACCCCCTATTGCTACTTCGGGTGAGACTTCATTTGCTTAGCAGGTGTTGCCGAAAGGGCCAGTAGTTAGGGTTTGTTGGTGTGCTGTTAGAGTTGAACCCTGGGTCTGCCCTTGTGCCAACAAAACTTATTTTAATATTTCATACAATTGTGTGGAAGTGTAAGGATTACTCCATTAAAGCCATTTTTTAATGGTAATTATGTGTTATTATTATCATTATTTAATTTTTTTGTTATAATGGAATGGAATTTTTTGAAATATTCCTATACTAAAAGTTGTGTTAATTTGGATATCACTTTGAGGTACACACATTGAATTATTGTAATAACTTTTATATCTCAAATAATTTCATGAGACATTTAGGGACCCTTTTTAACTTGTGGATGTTATTTACAATAATTACACTACATTCTTACTACTAAGATGGTATGTTTATATGTTGCAAGGAAGTTTAATACTCTTGTTGTTGGTGTATGTGTTGTCATGCCTATTTTTTATATTTTTATTTATAACTATAGTTGAATGAAATTCTTAAGACAACCCACACTATTTTTTTGGTGCAAGCATTGAATTAATGTGATGGCCTCTATATCATAAATGATTTCATGTCATGTCTTATTGATAATAATTACAATACATTCTTACTACTAAAATAGTATGTCCCTATGTTGCAAGGTATTTTCATATTAATACTCGCATTCTTGTGTGAATGTGTTTTCAAGTGCCATTTTTATTTTTATTTTTTATTATTATTATCTATAGCTTTTCTTATAATGGAATGCGATTTTTTAGGATATTCCCACACTAAATTTTGTAAGGCTTTGGGTGCAAGCGTTGAATTGTTATGATAGCCTCAACATCAAAAATGATTTCATGTCATGTCTCTAAGACTCTCTTTAGCTTGTGGTTGTTATCCATAATAATTACAATACATTCTTACAACTAAAATGGGATGTCTCTATGTTGCAAGGTAGTTTCGTATTAATACTCTCATTCTTACAAGTATGTGTTTTCATGTGTTATTTTTTAAATATTATTATGATTGTTATTATTTTAATTTATAATTCTTTGTTATAATGGAATAAATATTCTTATGACATTCTCATACTAAAAGTTTTGCGAATTTGGATGTTGGCTTTGGAGTATAAGCATTAGATTATTGTGATAACCTCTACACAGTAAATGATTTTTTGTCATGCTTCTAAGACCCTTTTTAACTTGTAGTTGCTATTCTTACTACTAAAATGGTATGTTTGTATGTTGCAGGGTACTCTCATTCTTGTATGTATGTATTGTCATCTGTAATTTTTATATTATTATATACTCTCATTCTTGTATGTATGTGTTGTCATGAGTAATTTTTTATATTATTATTTATAATTTTTTGTTACAATGGAATGAAAATTCTTAAGACATTTCCATACTAAAAGTTTTGTCAATTTGGATGTTGGTTTTCGAGTGTAAATGTTGAATTATTGTTTTCTATGGTATAGATAATTTCATGTCATGTATTGGGGATCCTCTTTAACTTGTAGTTGTTATCCATAATAATTCCGTCAAGAGGCGCTCTATAATGTTGAATTGTCGTTCTCTACATCATAAATAATTTCATGTCATGCATTGGGGATCCTCTTTAACTTGTAGTTGTTATCCATAATAATTACGTCGAGAGGCGCTCTACAACCTAGTATGGGGGAGATGTTGATGCGTTAGGGGTTATGTTAGATAACACTACATTAAGAAAATAAAACCTATAGTTGACTCAATTAAAACATAACAAAAATAAATTCGACTCAATTAAAAAACAACAATTACACGGATGGTTACATATTACACACATGATCTGTCAAATATGGCCACAATCCCCTGGTGTCATTACAAATCTTCACCTTTCCTGACTATGCTTTAGGGTTTGATGAATGCAAATAAATTACGGTTTGTTGTCTAGATTATAGTACCCATGTTTAGATTTTAACAAATTCAATCCATGTATTGCAGCTAGATGGCCACAACCCTCTCAGGACATTGCAAATCTTTGCCTTGCTCGACTATGGTTTAGGGTTTGGTGAATACAGAGGAGGAATTAGGATTTGTTGTCTAGATTAGATTACATGTGTTTATACTTTAATGAACTCACTCCATGTACCGCATCGAGATGGCCACAACCCACCTAATTCCAACTCGCCACCAATGATTTACAGAAGCACATATGATATGGATTCTTTCACGATTTATAAACTTCAAGAGACATACTCACTATATTGTGATCAAAATAGATGAAATAGAAACTATTGATATCTTCTTTACTCTTCATGAATAAAAAATGTTTTAGTATCTTTTTGTCATCTGAATTCATACAATTATGACATTTCTGAAAAACTAATATCTAGTGCATGATATATGGGTCACGCGTGGTAGGAATAATAAACAAGCTGTCAAAAATTATAATAATTAAGGTTACAAGTAGATTATAGTAATGCAAGTGCATGTTAGTTAAATCGTTCTATGAGATTTTTTAATTTGTGAATAAAGATGAAAACATACTTTATTCTTTCAAATTTAACTTTAAAAAAATACATAATCTTTAATCATTAAATATAATAATATATGTCACTTTTTAATTTTTGCAAATCTCTATAAACATAAATATTGAGAATATTTATGTTCTTTAAATATAATAATATATATCACTTTTTAATTTTTGCAAATCTTTATAAACATAAATATTGGGAATATTTGTGTTCTTGCAATATTTGTGTTAGGGATGAAAGAGTGTGTCACCTTTGTGACACTAAGAAGGTTGAAGATGAAAAACACTTTCTCTTAGATTGTCCAGCCTATACCCATATTAGAGCTCATTTTCAAAATATTTATCACACTACCAACCTTCCTAACCTCTTAACTCAACAAAAGTATGGTGATCTTGGAAAACTTTTCTTAATGCTTTTCGAGCATATAAACAAAATTCTAAAGAATCACAAGTAATCACTTACCCTCTTAAGGTCTGATAGACCAATTTAGAATCATCATCAATATTTTATTTTACTTTACTTTCCAAATCTTTACTTTCATTAGGGTGATTTAGGGTTTGACAAATGAGGTATTAAATACTAATACATATAAAGATTTAAAGTGTTATATATTATGCAATATTTATGCTTATTTAAAAATATTTATGTTTAATCATTCTCAAATGAAAATGAATAATGCAAAATATATATTTATTTTAGTGATAATATAATGAAAATTTATTTAAAGCAAACAAGTAGTTGCATTTATTTTAGTAATGACCTAATGCAAAAACAATTTATTTTAGTGATAATATAATGAAAAATTATTTAAAGCAAACAAGTAGTTGCATTGGTTTTAGTGATGACCTAATGCAAAAACAATACTTGTAGTGATTTAAAATATACTAAAAATAAAAAGTGTCAATAATAAGAACTTAATATATTAAAGAATTTTTCATGTATTATTAATTTAAAGTAGTCACTTAATTGCAATGGTATAAAAAAAGACAAAATGATATATTTATTTTTATGATAGTACATTGAAAAATTATTTTAAAAGATAAATAGTTGCATTGATTTGAGTGATAACCTAATGCAAAACAATAGTTGCAATGATTTAAAAAATATTAAAAATAAAAAGTGATATCCATGTTTTAGTAATAATAATAACTTAGTTGCAATGATTTCAACAATGATATAACTTATTATCGATTTAAGTGATGATGCAATGAAAAGTGATATAACATAGTTGCAGTGATTTTAAAAATGATATAACTAATAGTTGCAGTGATTTTAGCAATGATATAAAGAAATACCAAATGATGTATTTATTTTAGTGATAATATAATGAAAAATTATTTAAAGATGATATACTGCATTGATTTTAGTGATGATATTGTGAAAATTCATTTAGAGCAATAAAGTAGTTGTATCAATTTAGAGGATAATCTAATGCAAAACAATAAGGTACATTAATTTTAATGATGATACAATGAAGAATCATTTAGAGCAATCAAGTAGTTGAAATGATTTCAATGATATAATGCAAAATATTAAGGTGCACTGATTTCACTTATAATACAATGAAAAATGATTATATCATTCTCTCAATCTGTTGAGGTAATAAAAATAGCTTCCTTATATTGGGAAGCAAGAGAGACAAGGTATGACATTTACTATAATATCTAGAGTCAAAGATTTGAATGGTCTACGATTTCAACCTACCTTTTCATATGATCAATATCAAAACATAGAAAAACTAGCAGACTTGATTGACATTGATCCTTTTGGATAATACTCTCTATACATTCAACCAATAGAGGAAAGTGAGTAAATTTCAAATGATCAGATTAATATTAGACATATGCATATACATAATGTGATCATCTACAAATTTTCTTTGACCGCCCACAACTGGAACCGACCTAGATCCATCTTAAGCCTAGATCTATCAAGCGTCGAGAAGGATAAAATCTCTTGAGGTGCAAAATTCTTTTAGAGTGTCAAACTTGAGTAAAGGTTAAATATTTGCACCTCAAGAGATTTGATCCCTCTCTGTGCTTGATAGATTTGAGGTTAAGATGGATTTAGACTAATTAGAATACATTCTTATTATTAAAATAATATATGTATATGTTGCAAGGTAACTTCATATTAACACTATTATTTATATATATATTGTGAGTAATTTTACATAAATAAATTTGATTTTATAGTGAAAACTTCCAATTTAAAATATATAAATTTGATTTTATAGTGCAAACCTCCAATCCAAAATTCAAAATTGATGTGACTCATTGTAAACTATTTTGGCCATATGTTTTGTTTGCAAATGATCCCTATGTTAAAATTTCCTTCTATATTAATTCTCTCTTATTGTAATTTATAAGATATTAATTACTTGTTATTGATTTTAAATAATTTTACTGACATATCTTTTCCAAATATAATTTTATATTAAAATATCTTTTTACATTAATATTTTTCTTCCCCCGATTGGGTGCCATCATGACAATTATTAGTAAATGCCACATGGACCCTCGCGCAGCCCCCTGAAGCTTGTGGTCTAATTCGAAACAAGTCACGAGTGTAAGATTTAAGGTTCGTAGCATTTCCTAGGAGTATAACTTAATGTTCCAGGGTGCGACACATATCAGATCAACTTGTTTTGGCACTACTCCTATGCAAAGATTTATTGAGACAGTTATGTATTTCATCATGGCTCAATACCAAGGGAGGGGTACTCCCGAAGCTCGTAATTGTTTAGTTTGGCACCTCCTGTTATATATTGGATGAAACTAGAAGCTTCAATTCATTCTTGCTTGTGGTTTCCGGTTTCAAGATCTTCTTGGAAAGTGTTATGTTTCATTCTTCCTGGCAGGATGCCTTGTGAAAGAGCCATGGTTTCCAGAGGTTCTGACACTTTTCGTTATTATTATTGATGTTGACACAATCTCTCCCTTTCGTCCCATGACTTTGATTCCACTCGTCAGTCTCATGATCGCTTTGATGAAGATAGAGACTTTATTGGCAATTCTCATAGTGAAACGATATGGGGCCATGCAATTGTTGAGGAGTAATTTCTTGATTTATCTGTCCAGGATCAGGGGGAAGCCACTTTAGGACACACTGATATAAACATTCTAGAAGATATGACTAGCTCTGCTACCCAAGGGAATTATGAAAGCACGAGACCGTTGGAACAAAACACTGGAACCTATCAGTTCGACGTCGAGGAACCCCTAGGCTCTTCTCTTCCAAACAACTGGACCTCATCTTTGATATTCGCAGGGATCTGGCGGACCAGAGATTTCACCAGGAAATGCTGGAACACAAAGTTGGCAGACTTTATGACATGCTCTTGGTCCAACATAAAGGCCAACACTTCTCGGAGCGACCATTTCAACCATCGATCATCCCAAGTTCTCCTCGTCCTATCTAGCGCCATGACAATGATAATCCACCAGTATAACGAGACTATCCAGATATGCTTCAAGTTTCTCTTTTACTTTCACGTGCAAACATAGTTTTTGTTTTCTTTTTGACATATGATAGGCTCATAATCCGCATAGAAACGATATGGATATCTATTTCAACCCACAAAGCATACTTATTTTGTTATTTAAAACAAGATGCTAGGGCTGGTTTCCTATAATGATAACTCCAACATCAAAAACATTATTATGTATTATGATTATTGTTTACATAAAGTACTACAATTTCTCTAGTTTAAAAAAAACATTAATATTTTTCTTTATATTATATATTATATTATATATTGACATTTTAATAATTATATAATAATATGTAACATTTTGATAATTATATTGTATTATAACTTAAGTGATACGCACAACAAACACATCATATAGATATATTATAAAGATTACTCAAAATGATTTAAAAAAAAGAGTTTCATTTTATTAATGGTTATGAGTCTTCTAGCCATCAAATTTCTTTAAAATATGGAAGCATTATTTTAAAATTTTAATTTTGTAAAACTGAAAAAATATATATAATTTTTTTATTTTTATTTATTAAAAAATAATTTTAAATAATATTATTTTAAATCTTTGTATTATAAAA
>SNQJ01S0076405.1:0-10352 GCA_010110895.2 Picea sitchensis
AAGGAGAGATAGAGAATTCTATGGTTCAAGGAAAATATAAGTGAAGAAGTAATAGATATGCTTCCTGAAAAAATTCCTAAAAAACCAGTTATCCTCTCATGGCATCATATCCTGGCTTGGGGGTGGCTAGTTGTAGCAGTGCATAGTGAAACCTTTCTTATGGTTGGGTGGAGAGTGACACACCCTTCAGTAGTTTCTAGCAGCTCCTAAGTTATATATGAGTAACGTGTTTACCCTTTTGTTTATTGAACTAAAATACACACACACACACACAAGTTTGTAGGGTTTATATGGTAATCTCTATATTTAGAAAATAACTGCAAGTATTTTTCTGTAGAATTCTTGGGTGATGAATGTGTATATTCATTTGGGTATGTAAATAACTCAAATCTATGTCATATAATAAGTTGAAAGATGACCCAACATCCCTGCTTAATGTAAGTGTCCTTGTGGCTATATGTGTGTGTGTGTGTGTGTGTGTGTGTGTGTGTGTGTGTGTGTGTGTGTGTACACATAGCCATACACACACACACACACATATCCATATATGTATATATATATGTGTGTGTGTGTGTGTGTGTGTGTGTGGAGACACACACACACACACATAGGTGCACCTATGTGTCACTGTGGTTGGATCCCTACAACAAAGAAATCATTGTGGGATAATACAATGAAATAGAGGCACCCTGGGTTGGAAATGGAATGCCTTGGACCCAACTAAGAGCTCTCAAAAACTCAAAAGTATTGAAAAGGATGGGAGAAAAACCTCATGAAATTGGGCTAAGTCCCAGTGTTAGTCCATAAACCTACAAAACTTCCATATGCTCCTAAACCTAGCCTATCCATTCATAAACCTTTTCCTAGGTCTAAATTTTCTTCATTTGCTTTACACTTTATTTTATTTGTTTATTTAGGTGTGATTGCCTTTTCTTGAAATCACTTTCATTTTCTTCTTATAAGGTATGTTTAGAAGTCATTTTCTTCGTATAAGGTATGTTTAGAAGTCATTGCATGGGTCAAAATGTGTCACATCAGAAATAATTTGTTTCACATTTTCAAATTAATGGTTTTTCTTTAAAAAATTTAAAGGATAAATGGGTTTTCTGGAAGAATGATATCATTTGCAAGAATGATATCGTTCTTGTAGCACACACAAAACATCATTATTAAATGTGCATTCAATATCCAGAGATTGTGACAACATATCTGAAATAATGCAGGCATATTTATTAAATGGTTGTTTCCTATTATCATTCCATATGTCATGCTATCATGTTTAATGTTGTTCGTATTATCATTAGCAAATCATGAGCTAAATATGTTTGTACTTCCAACAAATTTAGTTGTCAGATTATGATCTAACCCATTCATATATAATTTGGGAAAATTCAAAGCTTTTATACTATGTTGTGAAATGGAATATGAGAGAGATAACAAGATTCTTCCGTGTTAATCGTTTATACGTGTTTTCTCCTAATCTTGTTTGCACAAAAGTGAAACCTTAATTTGCGTAGAATAGAAAACAACTAATGAAGAATATGTCACCCAAGAAAGGTGGTCAACTTCTCCATTTATAACCAAGGGGAAAGACACATAAAACATTTCCTATGAAGAAAACTAGGGTTTCGAGGGAAGTAGGCAACACATTTAAGGGTATGAAAAGGTTGCAGGAACAATTTTCCCCTGTAGCAAGAGAGACTAGGTCAATCAAAAGAAATTTCATCTTTCAGAAGGAAGAGCCAGTAAAAAGTGAATTCATTTCATCTATAAGAAGACAATGATTTTAGCAACATTGTTGTTTCATCCTACTGATAATAAAATATAGAGAATTTGAAGATTCATTTTGCAAGTAGGATCGACATTATGGACTACAAAGACAAAATCATAACTGGAGGTTCAGAGATCAAATCTTTCACATGGTATAAGGAAGGAATAAAAAACCAAGAGGACACTTAAATATATGCCTATGAAGAAGCTTGCAAAAATACAGAAAATGATTTCTGCAATTAAAGGTTCGAAGCCAAATATTGGAGTAAGGTAGAAAAAGAGTATCAATTCTTTGATGCTTGAGATACCATATTTGAAGCATATTATCCACATGTACTAATAGAGGAAGAGGTTATTGAGGTCCCATCTACAGATATTGAAGATCTTGGGAAAATGTAAGGAAAGGATTAAACATCAAAACACCATCTCATAATCGAAGAAAATATGGAAAAAATACATAATTTCCTCTAGGTGACTGTTTTTGCAGTCAACTTTGCAGATTTTTTTTGAGCAAATGGTGAGGAATTTGGAAAAAAAATTAAAAACCCACTTGCAAAATGGTATCATTTATCTAACATGGAGGACGTTTCCCAAAAAATTAAATTTTGTAGGAGTTACAAGTGGAACTTTAGGGCTGATTTTTCCAGATTTGTTGATTTTTCCATATTTTTCTAGATTCTCCAGTCAATAGAGCTGCCACCTCATCAATTTGACATGGATCATGATTTTGTGCTATAGAAATGGGATTAGATCCATTTATTTAGAATCTTAGTTTGAATTAGTTATTTGGAATTAATCTTTGTAATTTTATTAAAAAAAGGATGAATGAAGAACAAAAATGTGGGGTCTTCCTCTTGGAAGGAAGTTATGATTCGGTTTTTGAGGTTTTTTTTTTTAAGGAAAGATGTAGAACAAAATTGTAAAGTTGAAAGCCTGCAACATTTTTGCACTCAATGAACAAACATTCTGATGGTTAGACTATTTTCATCCATGTTTTCATTTCTATCTATCTTATTTGAATTCATTTGAGATTTTTGCAAAGCATAGGTTCTCTCCTATTTCATTTTGAATTTCAACAAAGAATTTGTTGTTAAATCATTTTTTTCAAGAATTGCATTCAAGTAATTATTTCATGTCTCTAAATATTATTTGGAACTTGAAATTCCTGTTTGCAAGTAAACAAATTGTTAACTTGTAGCTTATTTTTCATCTATTTTGTCTCCATTTGTCTAATCTGTCAGAATGAATTCCTTTGACTAAGGTGACTGTTGTTGGTAACTTGATTTAAACGAATGTCCTCAAACCTTTATCCTTCAACTTACCCTAATAAACTGATACTTAAGCCCAACTTTAAACCAATATTAACTTACAACAAACCATTGCAACAACTGAGGTGCCCTACTTTTCCCCTTAGAAGTTAGGGACAACTTTAGGAATACCATATTTTGGTGTCATCGTAGGGGAAAAAAGTAATGAAGAAATATTTCCCTGAGAGAATGACAACAATTAGAGCTAACTCTTGATGGGGAATGAGAGTTAGACACAAAATTGTGACTACAGATAATTCACCCGACGAATCCACGATCAAAAGACTTCACTAGAGGATGAACCATGTCAAAAGACAAATGAAAAGGAGAAAGGGAAAGACAATGTATCAACTTATGTGTTTCCTCCATGAGCTTGTATTTTTTTGTTTTATAAATTCTTTCCTATTTTTCTCGTCGCATGTTAAAAGAATTATCCTATGATTTGTATACTCAGATGACCATAAACCTACAACTATATATTCCTCCTTGAGGAAAGATGATTTTCCCTCTTCTTTCATTGTTGATATTGATCCATTTTGTTCATCTGAACCATATGAGGATCATGATGTCCATATTTCAATTCCTCCTGAGGATAACCCATTTTGTAAACCTGTTGATACTGAAGATGATTCACTACCTCCTGCAATCACCATTGTACCTTGTCATCAACTCACTAAAGTTCATTTCAAGATTAGAGAGGATTACAAACTTCTAGAGATTCCATTTATTCTCCACGGTTTCCCCCCTAATTTTCTAGAGTATATTCTTAGGTTTAACGGAGAAGATCATGTTACAACTGAGAAACACATGGAATCCTTTAAATGTTTCACATACAACTTTGAAATCATTCATGAGGATTTGTTTGTGAGAACATTCTCCCAGTATCTACATGGAAATGCTACGCTATGGTTTAGAAACGTGAAGGTTGATTCAATAGGATCATGGGCATATTTTCATGACATTTTCCTAATATATTGTGGTGACAACACATCTTATGAGAAGTACGTTTATGAGTTTAGTACCATGAAGAGGAGGAGGGATGAGACTATTGTCAGCTTTAATAGGATATTTCATAACTTTTATCTCATTATGCCTATTGATATTCGACCATCTAAAACTGATGTTAGGGTGTTTTACACAACAACCCATCATCTTGACATAGCTTTTTATATCAGAGAGAGGAAACCTTTAACTTTGCAATATATTTTTATTGATGTTGAGGAGATTGAGGACAACCTTTGAGCTTGTGGAAAGATCCCATATCAGATTTGGGATTAAGATGTGGATGCACAGGAATTGGATGAAGAGTATGAATAATATAGATCAAATTTGGACTTTCATTTGTTTCAGTGCATTGATACATCATTTTCAGATTCATGTTTTTCTCTAGATCTTGAAATCAACCAATCATATTTTTCTACTATTAAAGATATAGAAAGTTTACATCAACAAGATGATGTTTTATATATAGTGCAACGTTTTTCCAGATATGAGTATAAGTATGATTGTGATATGAAATTTCTTTTTGATTTTCATGAGGATAATTTTGTAGATGGAGCTGATGAAATACATATTGTAGGTAGATTTGATATTATATCAGATGTTTCTAATAGTTTGTGTAATGAAAAATTTACTGCTCCAAACTTTGATGAAGATCCATCCATATTTGATGAGTATTTAGGTCATTCAGAGGATCATATTTTTGCATCAACCCACATAGAATTTTATAACAATCCTCCTTTATTCAATGACTCTAAAGGAAGTAATATGGAAGATTATGTTGAGTTCTCAACACACTCTAAAAAGCCTTATGAAATTCTATCACTTTTTGGGTACCACTTGTTTTCTTTTACTGTCTAAATTGAGTTCACTTTGGGGGATGGTTTATTTTGTTTTGTTTTCATGAATCTTATCAATCAATTCGGGTTTGTTTGAACTTGTTAAATGAAAAATTGTGTCTAAATAACTTGACATCCTAACTAAGAATTTGCAGCTAACATTGCGACTAACACGCTTGTGTTTGGCATCAGAAAAATTCAAGATGGTAAAGTGGCCACATAGTTACACTAATCTCCAATCGTTGATGCACCATCGACATCGGGAAAAGGTGGATTTGGTTTGCGTTATTTATTCGCCACGAAGTTTCAAGAGATAGCCGATCCCCATCGGTGTCGACAAAGTACGGGAGGGATAGACAATGACAAAATCCATGAAGAAACCACTGATATCTGATGACCAATGCGCTTGCTCGAGGTTGAGGAAATCTATAAGGGATAAAACAATCGGTTTTTTCTACGATAAACATTTTGCCGATCATCGATCCCCCATACACTTTCGACATCGGGAAATTTTCGAGAGAGTCAATATGGGAGCACTTGGGTAGGTTTATTGCCAATCTCTGATCCTTGATATTTTTCAACGTCGGCGAGATAGGATCGGGTTTTAGAACATTTATCTTAAGAAAATTCCTAATTTTGAATAACACGGGTAAATGAAGACGCCGGTCTTGAGTGCCACATGTCTTTGTCACATAGGGGTGTCGTACGGTCTAGTTTCATCTCAAGTCATGTTAAGGTTTCCTGTGTCCTAGTCACACCTCCAAGTCAGCCTTTCCATGTAATCTCTGTACAACAAGATCGTTCGACGTCATATATGTTTCAAGGAGATATCAACGAAAAGTGTTCAAAGTGGAACCCTAATCCCCGACTCACCATCTGGACTAGGAAAATGATGGGATGTTTTTAGCATGAGATACAATTGGATTCTGGCATTTAATAGACTAGTTAATGCTTCATCCTGCATATGTTTCTACGCTGTGCGCCGATTGAACAATAACAATTTTAAATCACTGATAGGCCACATTACAATCTGTGCTTGTGCCATTAACCTATGATCAAATTTAATTTTAAACGTATTTGAAGATCTGGCGGCAGATTTAATAGAACTACAGTCATAACCTGAATTGAATGGATGATGTGACAAGGTAAGTCTCGACACTGTGTTGATTCTCAGATTATCAAGACCAGGTTAAACAAGAATCATAGGTATGTGTTCAAGTTTTTCAATTCGGTGGTCCTGATTTGTTATATATACATATGATTTTTGGCACAGCCTCTAATTATTTTCAAAGTTGCAGGGAAAATGCCTCCGAGAAATCCAACCACCAAATGCTCACCGAGAGCACCCAAGATAAAGGAAGAAAGAAAAGGTGAAGGTTCTTTTCCTAGTATGGAAAAGTAGTTGGATTATGCTCCCAGGGCAGAGCCAGTCGTAAAAACCTCAACAAAGAAATATTTTGTTCAACCTTTGGTCTTCGATGATATAGAAGAAAACACCAGATCCAAAGTAATTCTCCCACACTGGGTAGACCTATTCAACAGAATCATTCAGGAGGAGTACCCAGAATGTATCCCACACAATGACTCGAATGTAAGGGTGCTTGACGACCAGGTGTTCCCAAACATTCGACTGTCAAATTTACACATGGTAGCCTACAAAACCATGGTTTTACCATGCATGGAGATTTTGAAGTGGCTAATCGACCATACAGATGCACAGAAGTTCTTAATCAATGATGAGAATGGCAGGTGTGTCAGAGTTTTCCTCTCGAAAAAAGTCCAGAAGTACTACAAACTCAGAGACCCAGAGGAGAGACTAAACACAGACTTTGTGGTGAATTTCTACGAATTCCATGACACCAGCCAATTGATGGCCTCATGGTGGAAGGAGGAAAATAAGTTTACAAACTGAAGAAATGGCTGGTATGGGACAATTAACATGAGGGAGCCATACATCTACTTAATGGCTCTCATCTGCCGCCTGTATGGAGAGAAGGAATGCTCCAAGTTTTCAGAATCATGGATTCCCTTGGCATACACAATGGCAATCTCCATAAGCATATTCAACCAGGGATCAATAATTTCCAGGAAATTGAGCATATGTGTACAATAGGCTCAGACGTCAAAAGAAGGGGAAGCACCCGCTTTCCACATGGCCTCATACCTGCTCGATGTGATCTGTGTGAGAAATGTCTTCATCGACATAAATTTAAGCTGGCATGTTGTGGAGCTCCCTGTTCACGTTTATTTCAACATACTATGGAATAACAGGTACAAAATATCCTACACACTCATTTGTGATGAATTCATCACCCGTATTCATTTTATTATATTTAAAAAGGAGTTCCTGATACTATCTGCAACAACCAAGAAAATGGTAGCGAAGGTAGGCCACTGGTATTTAGATTAACACACAATATATATTAGGGTATTTGGGGCCACCTGAGCACTGCATATACTCCCTAATCATGTCCCAAACCAGCTCATTGTCGGATAGATCTTCTATCAGACTATCCTGTAGGGCTATAATTCCATTCTAGTCAAAGACATGAAGTGAGATTTCATACCCTACGGTTTCCATGTGGGGTTTTATTTGGTAAAGGAAACCGCTCAAGCCAAACAAGAGGGGTTGAGCCAACTTAAATTCAAGTTTGCGATAGGATGATTCTGTAAGCACGAGCCTAAAGTCCTGGTTCCTCAACATGCTGCATAGGTATCCTCCTGTTGGCCATACGCGCATGAAAAATTTGAAGATGAAATTTTCATAGAATGTGCTCAGGACTAGGAGGAGGTAGTATAGAGAATGACCAACCTGAACATGACCAGGTTCAAGGATATTATCATGGATGATCAGGTGGAGACAATAGAGTAGTCAACCCAAAAGGCCCTCAGAGTTAGGGAAGAAATTAGAGCAGCAAAGACTACAGAGGCACAAAGAAGAGGATTTGTCTTGCTAGAAGGGGCGCAGTGAATCATTGATCAGTTGAAAAATGACCTTGATCTTGTAGAGATGTCAAGGATCCCCTTTGGTGACCCAATCAAAATCAGAGGAGAGCCAAGTGGATTAGAGCCAATACAACTTTAAGAAATCACCGGGCCAGAAAACCCTGAAGTTCTACCACCATAGATTTGATCACCAGGGGGAATTTCAACCCAGCCTGAGATAGCAAGGACACCAGGTAGGGAAAGTATACCAAACCCCTTTTTTGAATTAATAACCACCTATGATGATGAGGAAAGTTCGGAGGTGTCCCTGGTTAATCCAATGCAAATTACAGAAGAAAAGGAACCTGAGAAAGCCTCTACCCCAAGTCCCGATGCTTCAATTCAAAACCTTCCACAGAGTGACCATGAGGTTGAAAGTTTCTTAAACACTGATCTACTCAATTTGTTGGGAAACCCAATAGACATCTCAAGGGATGAGCTAGGATTAGGTGGCCAGAAAGATGAAATTCCACAGAAAGAAATTGGCAGTTCGACAATCGATTACCAAGTAAGTACCGAACCTACTCCTGGTTCTTCAGTTTTGGTCGATACCTTACCGATTGATGAGAAACAAATGGAGGTTGAGCCATTTGGACATATGGAAGAAGTTAAGGAAACCATTCTAGAACAGATACACACAGTCAGGAGTGTGGGAAATACTCTATCATGGGGAGAAAAACAAATCCCTGAACCTATTGATGAGGTCACCAACATACAAGTGACCACCTATGACAGGAAGAGAAAAGCCATCATGAAGAGTACCACTAAGAAGAGAAGGCTCACACTAGATAGCTAGATTCTCATCACTACGTAAGAGAAGTTGCTCAACACAGAGCATGCTAAGACATCTGAGCTTGTTAGCGCAGGGATGGCTATCACAGATGCCACATTGGATAGAGAAATAAGATATGAAAAGGAGTTGGCCGCTGCACTTAAGGAGTTGGAGCATCTATGCCATTTGGAAAAATACTATCAGGACTCCACACAGGCCATGATTGTTTTGAGAAGTGAGTTCCAAAATACCTATGCCAAATTCACGAATGAATGACACCTTTTCACTGCAGGCATAGCCGGTTTCTAAGAGGATACCCTTATGACACTAGCGATATGCAAGGACATGGAAAGGTGGTATGAAAAAGCTCATCAAGCGGTATAAAGGATAGATTACATCAGTGCAGTACAAAAGGGCCAGGATGCTGAAAAGAACGATCTTTGGGTGCCAAGGGATAACATCATAGATTGGATCAGGAAAGCGACCGAATTCTGGGTAAAAATGGTTCAGGAACCTCAGCGGGAGATTCATGAGAAGTGGGTCGAGTGCAAAAAGAGTCGAGAAAAGATTAAGCGGGAGATGAAAGGCATCGTCCTCCTAGAATTCGGCTCACCTGAAGACTTTGTTGACCTGCATGACATAGTCAAGAAACATACAAAACAAGACTCGACATGGACAACATAGATAGAAAAGGTGGCGAGCATGGTGCCAGGTTAAGTACAACAGTTCATGGAGCATATAATCAAGGCTTGGGCAGTTTTGCAGCGGTTGAGTGTTAAAATAATCAAGTACATGGAACGAGCAGTGGAAGTGAAAGAAATCATTTCATCCTCGATGGACCAACACAGGTTCCCGTATGCCAACACATGCAAGGAACTCTTCGTCAAATGGTCATAATATGAGAAGAGTCATCCACTTCAGTAAAACTATTTGATGATTCTTAGAGAATAGAGAGATGAAAGTGCCACAAGGCGATATTTTGTTTTACTTATCTTGCACTTGTAATAGATATTTTTAGTTAATGATTCATTATAAACAATAGGATTGACCTTTTAGCAAGGGTCGATGGTTTTTGGAAAGACCCTCATTTTTTGAATTGTAAAGAACTATTTCTGAACTACCTTAATTGAGAAGTCATGTTTAGGACCATAGAGAAATTTCTGTTTTTCATCAAAGGCGTTGCATGATTGGATTGAGGAGGAATTACTTCCAACTTTATTTCATTAATGGATGTTGTAACGAGTAAGACTTTCTGAATCTATTGATAAGTTAGTTGTTTCAATACTTTTTTTGTAATTATTATCTGTAATGATGAAAGAAAATCGTTGTGTTAATGTGTGATTAATGCTAGAGCTAAGGAAACTATTTTTCTTGCCATCATCTCATTGCATGCATGTTTTTCTTACGATAATTATATCTCAGTCAATAATTGAAATACCATCAAGTTAATGTATTAGTACTAAGATTTTCACAGGTGTGAATATCTTTGTCTACATGCTTGAGAACAAGGCTTATCCCAAGCTTATCCTTCTTCAGTAGTGTTAAGCCCTAATATTGGCTCATTACCCCTTAATTGGGGCATATTATATTAGTAATGCTATTTTATTTATGTCGGCTTTAGGCCATTAGTTGTAATTATACCTCCTAGTCTCCTATATATACCAAGGAGACATTTTCATT
>SNQJ01S0076405.1:14770-34861 GCA_010110895.2 Picea sitchensis
AAGTGATAGAGATTCCATCTTCACTAGGAATTTTTGGACAAAATTATTTTCTTGTTTGGGTACTCAATTGGCTCATAGCTCATCCTATCATCTTGAATCTGGTGGACAAACTGAGATAGTGAACAAATGTCTGAAGGGATACCTTCATTGCTTTGTCTCTGATAAACAAACACAATGGTTCAAATGGTTACCCTTGGCAGAATGGTGGTATAACACAGCCTTTCATACTGCAACAAAAATGACACAATTTATGGCACTTTATGGATATCACCCTCCTTCCATCACTTCTTCTCTAAAAGAAAAATCTAAGGTTCAAGCAGTGGAAGATTAGATCGAGAATCAACAACAAGTTCTCCAAATATTAAAGGACAACCTGACCATGGCACTGAATCGCATGAAACAACAAGAAAATCAACATCGTAGTGAAAGAAGTTTTGATGTAGGGGATTGGGTGTTTTTAAGACTACAACCATACAAACGGATGTCCCTCAAGCAATCCAAGAAGGATAATAAATTATCACCAAAGTATTATGGCCCTTATAAGGTGTTTGAAAATATTGGTACTATGGCATACAAATTGGAGCTGCCTGCATCTTCACGAGTACACCCAGTTTTCCATGTTTCATTCTTAAAGAAGGTTATAGGCGATAAGATCCCAATTCAAACTATATTACCAGAACTTGACGAGGAAGCAAAAATCATATTGGAGCCTGAAGCCATCACTGACACAAGAATTTTCCAGTTGAGGAATAGATCCATTNAAGATTCCACTTGGGAAGATGAGTCTTTTATACAGAAGCATCGAGAGTTACTCAAGCATTGCGGACAACACTTGTCTCAAGGGGAGGGGCATGTTAAGCCCTAATATTGGCTCATTACCCCTTAATGGGGGCATATTATATTAGTAATGTTATTTTATTTATGTCGACTTTAGGCCATTAGTTGTAATTATAGATCCTAGTCTCCTATATATACCAAAGAGACATTTTCATTTTGAATCATCTTGTACTTGAACATTTAAGTGGGGTAAAAGGAGGTTGCCCCCTCGAAGAGGCTTATTATTTGAAATTATCTCTTTTTCAAGGCGTTGAGTACTTTTTCTGAGGTTTTTCTATGCTATATTGATATTTGGTTCTTAACAAGTAGTTAACAACCCCCTTTACAAGTTGGTTTATACCAGCACAAATCATTTTATCAGATTCATCTTATAAAAGAAAAGAAAAAAATAGAACGTTTAAACTGAAGGAGGAACTTTCATAAGAAGATATCCTGTCAATCACTATGCAAATCCCATCGATGAATTGGCTAGATCGAAAGATCTAGAGAACCATTCCACCATCATATGCTACAGAGTCTAATTGGGCCTCCGTGGCGGGTTTGGTTCCTGATGTTGAGTTAAAGGGATTTAGGACCCCTAAAAAAAAATGGCACTAGATGGAGGGCCTGTGAATGAATGGCTAACAATATTTATGATATAATATTCAACATAGCCTACAGATTCAAAATAACCCACATGCATGGCTAGTCATTCTCAAGACAACCCACATACATTGAGTACTCTTGAAATGAGTAACTCACCCCAACAAGAGGAAGAACATATATTCTTTGAAATACCTTACGCTCTTCCCAACGAGGAGTTGAACCAGTTCATAAGAAGCACAAGAGCTTATGCCCATCAAATTGGATCATTACCCTTAGCTATATTAGTTCCTTGTAGAAAACAAGTAAGAAGACCAGTGGCCGACACCCCCGACTAGGTTTTTGTTCACACAGTAGAAGAACTGATAGATTTCTCCCTCACCGAGATTGACCATCCCCTTAATCTGATCCCCGAAACACCAGCTGGTAACTACTCTCAGCCTGACAATTTTGAATATGACGAGGAAGGGTTTAACTCAGATCGCTCAGCTTTGGAGTCGAATGACATGGAGGATAACAATGATCATAATGAAGAAAGGGGAAACACACCTCAAAATAATCAACCATGGTTGGCCAAATATTCTCCGGAAATCCCCATACTGGTACATAACCTTCCTCGACATCCATAAAAGTTACTTCCCAAGTTTGACCCTGAAACCTCCGGATTACCTGAAGACTATATTAAAAAGTTCATACTGGCTATTATACTGATGAATGTCCAACATGAGGATGTAATATGCAGGAATTTTCCCTATACCTTAGAGAATTCAACCTCAACGTGGTATTTTAACTTGCATGTAGGGTCCATAACTAGTTGGACGAAGTTTCAAAAATATTTTTTAGACAAATTTACAGAAGAAACCACTACATGAGATTTAATGGCTTAACTATTTGCCACCACCATGTGTTCAAAAGAAAAGGTTAAATACTTCAATCAATGATTTACCACTATCCTGAACAAATTTAAACTCGAAGATAAACCTAGTCACGAGTTGCAAATTAAAGTATATGCTAATGCTCTCCCTGCTTCTATTTCCATGTTTGTAAAAAGGGCTGCCAAGCTTACCCTAGCTGGAAATTTCGAGGAAGCCAAAACAATTGAATTCCAAATGAAGGGATGTAAAGAGGGCCATGTCTCACTAGTTAAGAAGGAAGCTCAACCCCCACCCAGGAGAAAACTCTTTTCGACTAGACCCCCAGGAAAACAAACAGAACAAGGTCCCGAAAAGGGAAGTGGGGACATAGAAGACCTACAACGGATGATAAAGAAATTGTCAAATGAAATCGTAGACATGAAAATAAGTGCAGGGAAGGAAACTAAGGCCAAAGGACTTATAAACCCTTTTTTAAGATAAACCCACTATTTAAATCAATTGAACCTCCCCCAACCAACTTAAACATCGACCTGGGAAATGTAGCATCCGACTCTTTTTGTACCTATTATTAAGAAAAACATTCTGAAAGAGTCTGTCCACAATGGGTGCATGCCATGAATTTTATGGCCAATCGTTTCCTAGATGAAATTTTCCTTACCGAACAATCAAGCGACTGAACGGTGAATATTGTTGATCAGAAGGAAGTTGACCTTCCAGAAGATACAACCATGTTGTTGTGGGATCATGATTTGCCAATGCCTTTCGATTATATATTTGGGGTTCAAGAACTACCCGCTGAGGTTTTGGCTATGCAAAAGAGAAGTAGGGGTCAACCGGTCTCAAATTATCTTACCATTGTCCAAACTTTGAGAGGAAAAAAACCGTCGATCACCTGAAAGCACCTTTTGTCTGCCAAAAAAATAATATAAATATCCATACACGAGAGTCACCCAAGCTAGACTACAACATAGTGGAGGACTTAAAAATATTGAAGGCTAATATGTCAGTCATGGACATGTGTAGAATTCCCCAACAAAAGGATTTTCTGCTACAAGCCTTGAAATCAGTAGAATCCCCTATAACAAGCACTGATCAAGGGGAGGTTCCCTCTCCCACATACCTAAAAAATAAACCAAATGTGAATTCTTTATCTATAGATAAAAAAGGAAATCCTTTAGTCCTACCATTCCTTTAAACGTTCGAAGTCTTCAACCAAAACCTCCATAATTGTTTAGTTGACTTAGGGTCATCCTCTAATGTTATGCCATTATCTATTTGCAAGAAATTAAATGTAGTTCCGCTCAAAATTGATAAGAACGTTATACAACTGGACATAACTCAGGTGGAATTTATTGAGGAACTCAAGGACGTCATGATCAAAATGGCTACACACCTAAAATTTGTTCAAGTAATTAACATCATTTTAGTGGATATACCATGATCTTATGGACAAAGTAGGTGGAGGGGAGGAAGTTAATAGGCATGGAGAAGTTGATGATTTTCTCTCACAAGTTTGGACCCTATACTTCAATGGGTATAAATCACAAGAAGTGTCGGGAGCAGGATGTATCCTCATTGACCCGAAGGGGAAACAAAATTTCTTGTTCTGCAGACTAGAATTTGAATGCACTAATAATACTATTGAGTATGAAGTTTTAGTGCAAGGACTAAATAAATCCATAGAATTAAACGTTAAATAACTAAAAGTTTTTGGGGACTCCGAAATTATCGTCAAACAAGTAAAGAATACTATACATTGCAACTCTCTCCAACTGAGGAATTATCAACGGGAAGTGCACAGGCTAATAGAAATTTTTAAGGCCTTCAATATAAGAATGATTCCCAGGACAAATAATAATCTTGTTGATTCCTTGGCCATTGTTTCCTCAAGTCTATATCCTTTATAAGACTATGAAGCCTCCTGGTTCACTGTGGAACTACTCTACAAACCATCAGTGCCCAACAATATTTCTAATTGGAAGGTCTTTGAAGGAGATGAAAAGATTATAGAATTCCTAACCAATTAGGAAAATTTTAAAGACTTGGCTATTGATGATGAAGTATTCCAAGAGCAATTAGTAGAAATCGATTCCCATGAACAAAGAGGTGAAACAAATCACTCTAGTAACAAACCAAAGTTTCACACGATACCGAAAGGGGTAGCCAATTTGGAGAACCTCTTTGACTTAAGGGAAAGATTTAAAGGGCCAACAGACACAAAGACAGGGAGCTCATGTCCCATGTACGAGACTATAAATCTAGGAACCTCAGAAAATTGTAAGAATATAAATATAGGGAAGATAATGTCTAAATAAGAAAGGAAATCCTATCTCAAACTTTTTAGAGAATATCAAGATGTTTTTGCGTGGTCCTATCAAGATCTGAAAACTTATGACACTTGTATTATTCAACACACAATTCTGTTAAAATCTAGAGTAAAACCATTCCAATATAATCTCTGGAAGTACCACCAATCCCTGGAACCCCTCATGTGTAAAGAGTTAAATAAATCACTGGATGCTAAAATTATCTTTCAGGTTAGACAATTTGCCTGGGTAGCAAATTTGGTTCATGTTAAGAAAAATTCTGGGGAGATCCACCAGTGTGTGGATTTCATAAACCTCAACAGAGCATCATAAAAGGATAACTACCCAGTCCCATCGATGGAACAACTCTTGTAGACTGTGTATGGTTTTGAAATTTTCTTCCTATTAGGTGGTTTTTCAGGTTACAACCAGGTTCTAGTTTCAGAGGAATACTGATTGAAAACTACCTTTCGAACCAAGTGGGGAACCTTTGCTTAAAAATGCATGCCCTTTGGGTTAATTAATGTAGGGGAAACCTTCCAGAGGGCCATGGATGTAGATTTTGAGGGATTGGTCAAAAAGTGTGTAGTAGTCTATTTGGACGATGTGACTGTGTATTCAAAGAACAAAGAAGATCACATCCAACATCTAACCCATATTTTCGAATGGTGTAGAAAATATGATATATCTTTAAACCCTAAGAAAACTATCTTTGGTGTCAAGGAAGGGAAATTACTAGGTCATATTATATCTCAAGCAAGAATTCACATAGACCCAGAACGAATTAAGGCAATAGCTCAGCTTCCCTTACCCCACAACAAAAAGGCTATGCAATCCTTCTTTGAGAAAATCAATTTTGTGAGGAAGTTCACCCTCGATTTAGCTAAAACTATCAAACCCTTACAAACAATGATTCAGAAGGATGTTGATTTTAAGTGGGACAATGAGTGGAAAAATTCCTTCAACAATATTAAGACTACAATATCTCAAGCTCCAGTGTTGTGAAGTCTCGACTTTAGCAAATATTTTTTCTTCTACACTTTTTTCTCTGACCAATATTTAGCTGCAGTATTGACTTAGAAAGATAATGACAACAATGAGGCCCCAATATCATTTATGAACACTAATCTCCATCGGGCCGAACTTAATTATCTTGCTATAGACAAACAAGCTTATGCGGTATATAAAGAAGTAAAACATTTCAAATATTACATCCTAAAAAATCACACCAAAGTCATTGTGCCTCATCCTACAGTCCGATCCCTATTCACTCAACATGAGATGGGGGAAAGAAGAGGAAATTGGATGGTAGTTGTCCAAGAATTTGATGTATATATGAAACCTGCCAAACTGGTTAAGGGACAGGGATTGTGTAAATTGGCCGTTGAAGCCCAAGACCAAGTAAATGAAGACTCCGGGTGGGAGAATGAATTGGCGTTATGGTGTAGTGAAGATTTATATGTTCCCTCAGGGAAGGAGTCTTGGTATGGAAAACTAATTTATCTCATGCATCACAGGACTTGCCTAGAAAACCTAAACCCTAAGGAAAGGAGAGCTCTCAGACTGAAATTGACACAATATTGCCTCATAAATTCGGTGCTCTTCCACGTAAATTATGATGGGGTACTTTTGAGATGTCTTGAACGTGAAGAAAAAGAAAAGGTTCTAAAGGAGATCCATGATGGTCCTATGGGTGGACACTTTGCAGGGAATACCACTGCTCACAAGATATTGAGAGCCGAATATTAATGGCCTACACTGTTTAGAGGCGCTCATACATACATTAGAAACTGCAAAAATTGTCAAATGAGCGTGGAAAGGGAAAAGAGAGAAACTGTCCCTAGACCATTCGTGAAATGGGGGTTATATTTCATAGGGGATATTACCTTGAGTTCTTCAAAAAAACATAGATACATACTGACTGTGACAGACTATTTCACGAAATGGGCAGAGGCCATCCCTCTGACTCACATAAATGAAAAGGTGGTAATCCAATTCATAGAACAACAATTGATCACAAGGTTCAATATGCCTTCCGTTCTTGTTTTTGATAATGCCACTTACTTTTATTCCACCCTACTAATAGATTTTCTCTAGAAAAATGAATCATAATTAGATACTCTACAAACTACTATCCATAGGGGAATGGAGTGGAAGAATTAACCAATAAGAACCTAGTAAGGATCTTAAAGAAAACAATTGTAAACAATCAGAGGAATTGGCATAGTTCACTTCATAATGCCTTATGGGCCGATAGAGTAACACCCAAGGAAGATATAGGTAACCCCCCATACTTTCTAGAATACAGAAAAGAAGCCATTCTCCCGAACGGGCTATATCTTCCATCTCTTCAGTTTTCTCAGGGATCTAGAGGACAACCCTCATCGATTATTCAACAGAGAATTGATACCCTCCTCATGATGGAAGAAGAAAGGGAGAAAGAAAAATCAAAGTTCATCACTCATCAACATATAGTTAAAATATGGTTTGACAAGCATAAGGCCAGAGAGAAGAATTTTGAAGTAGGAGACTTAGTCCTGAAATGGGATAGAGAAAATGAACTGAAGGGAAAACATTCAAAGTTTCAGAATTTATCGATCAGACCTTTCTAGGTAGCTGAGAAACTTGGGTTAGGGACGTATCATTTGAAAAATAATAGGGGGGAAATCGACGTCGTCCCAGTGAATGGCCAAGCCCTAAATCAATATTTTTGTTAAAAAAAAAAAGTGTGTGTGTGTGTGTGTTTTCATGTTATTCTATGTGTAGGTGCTAGGTAGGCTGGTTGCAGAGTCCTTTATTTTTCTTTTTCTTTTTGTGTGGTATTTTTTGTGCAATAAATTTGTGTTTCACAAGCATTGGTTGACCTTAATCAATATGGTGTAGCAAACTTTGTTCCTGAATCATGCTTACATGAAACACAATAAACGCTAGGAAAATTGTGTATTTCTTAAAAGAGTTATGTATTTGACCTTTGCAAATAAACGACCTTGGAAAGTGATGAAGTGTCTTCCTGGTGGTCTGGTAAAACCTAAAGGGAAATATGGAAAGTTGGAAATGACCACATGTACCTCAAGATAGAGCTAGGAATAATTTCATCTTAACCATCTCATCTTGCAGATAACAAACGTCCTCCTCTCCCACTCGCTCAGGGAATCTCTACCAAAAATAAATCAATTATATCATATGAGTGCAAGGTAGGAGAGGGTATGAAGATAACTCCACTGGGGATATGGACACTCACTGGCAGTGGAGCAAGGTATGTGATGTCGGCGTGACTCCATCGGGGCTATGGACACTCACTGGCAGCGGAGCAACACCGCAACAAGTGAATGATGATAAATAAAAAGATTGGTGCCAATGAATTATTTACTCGACTCTTTTCAAGAGGGGGGCGTGGGTCATGGTCAAGAGGAATGAAAGCATAATAAAGGTTGAAACTCCATAGGTGGGACTAGAGTCACAAACTGGGGGAATTGTAAACGCAAGGATAAGAGAGAATCTGATAAAATCAAAACCAGTTAGGTTCTTAACTAGATTCTGGATAAACTAAGCTTGGGGAAGGAACAAAGATTCTTCTTTCACCCAGTAAATCTCCATTTGTTGAGAGTTCAACACACCCTAAAAAGCCTTATGAAATTCTATCACTTTTTGGGTAGCACTTGTTTTCTTTTATTGTCTAAATTGAGTTCACTTTGGGGGATGGTTTATTTTGTTTTGTTTTCATGACTCTTATCAATCAATTCGGGTTTGTTTAAACTTGTTAAATGAAAAATTGTGTCTAAAAGAACTTGACATCCTAACTAAGAATCTGCATCTAACATTGCGACTAACACACTTGTGTTTGGCATCGAAAAAATTCAAGAAGGTAAAGTGGCCACACAGTTACACTAATCGTTGATCGTCGATGCACCATAGGCATCGAGAAAAGGTAGAGTTGGTTTGCGTGAGTTATTCTCCATGAAGTTTCAAGAGATAGTTGATCCCCATTGACGTCGACAAAGTATGGGAGGGATAGACATTGAAAAAATACATGAAGAAACCACCGATATCCGATGACCGATGCGCTTTCTCGGGGTCGGGGAAATCTAGAAGGGATAAAAAAATCAATTTTGTCTGTGATAAACATATTGCCGATAGCCGATCCCCCATACACCTTCGGCTTCAGGAAATTTTTGAGAGATTCAATCTGGGAGCACTTGGGTAGGTTTATCGTCGATCATCGATCCTTGATACTTTTCAACGTCGGTGAGATATGATCGGGTTTTATAACTTTTAGCTTAAGAAAAGTCCTGATTCTGAATAACACGGGTAAACAAAGACGTCGGTCTCGAGTGCCATGTGTCTTTGTCACATAGGGGTGTCATACGACCTAGTTTCATCTCGAGTCGTCTTAAGGTTTCCTTTTTCCTAGTCACACCTCCAAGTCAGCCTTTCCATGTCATCTCTATATGGAAAGATCGTTCGACATCGAAGATTTTGCAAGGAGATATCAATGAAAAGTGTTGAAAGTGGAACCCTGACGTTCAACTCACCATCTGGACTAGAGAAATGATGGGATGTTTTTGATATGAGATACGATCAGATTCTAGAATTTAATAGACTAGTTAATGCTTCATCCTACATATGTTGCTACCGCATATGCTGATTGAACCAAAAAGATTTGAAATCACCGATAGGCCACGTTACAACCCGCCCCTACGCTGTCAACCTACGATCAAATTTAATTTTAAACATCTTTGAAGATCTGGTGGAATATTTAATAGAACTACACTCATAACCCGAATTGAATGGTTGATGTGACAAGGTAAGTTCATCCCTATTTAAATATCTAGAATGACTTTGAAAAATTTCATTCTGCGCACAAGTTCAAATTCCAGAGCATCCGAAGAAGCGAAGAAAGCATCTCAAGACTATGCTTATTCTCATATTATCAAGACCAGGTTAAACAAGAAACAAAGGTATGTGTTCAAGTTTGTCAATTTGCCAGTCATGATTTGTTATATATACATCTGATTTATGGCACAGTCTCTAATTATTTTCTAATCTGAAGGGAAAATGCCTCCTCGAAATCCAACCACCACACACTCACCGAGAGAGCCCAAGCTAAAGGAAGAAGAAACTGGTGAAGATTCTTCTCTTAGTATGGCGCGATAGTTGGAGTACACTCAGAGGGTAGAGTCAGTCATAAAAACCTCAACAAAGAAATATTTTGTTCAACCTCCGGTCTTTGGTGATATAGAAGCAAACACTGGATCCAAAGTAATTCTCCTACATTGGGGAGACCTATTCAACAAAATCAACCAAGAGGAGTACCCATAATGTATCCCACACAACGACCTAGATGTAAGTGTGCTTGATGACCATGTGTTCCCAAATATCCGATGGTCATATTTTCATATGGTAACCTGCAAAACCTCAATTTTCCCATGTGTTGGAGCCGCCCTTGTTTTTATCTTTTACCCTTCACATTTTTCAATTTTTGAGACTTGAAATCTAAAGATTGCCTTTTGATTCCCCCCCCCAAGAATTTTAAAAATTTTCTACCTTATTACATAAACAACGATGCTTTTCTACTCTCGAAACAAATCCACTTTCGTAAGAATGTCGCTCTTTTTGTTTTACTTCGGGATCTCGCAAGTCGGACTACTATAACTCATGAATTCACACGTTCCGAGTCGCGAAGCGGCGAACGCATTTTAAATTTTCACTCAAGATAGTAACCAGGGTCAAATATTTTGACTCAGTGATTAGACGTCATTGGGGTTTCACGCCTCGGCGTTCGCTAAATTCGATTTTTTGTTTTTATAGCTCCGAGAGTCGAGAACACGAGGTTATTTCGGGTTAACCCTGGTCAAGGTTTGTAGGCACTAAACGGCTAACCATGGTTAATCTATCCTCAGCGTTTCGCCACTCGGAATTATCTTTTAGAAAGTTACGGCGTCCAAAACCCTGACTCACGAAGTCACGACGTAATTATAGCACGATTAATTAATTGCCTAATCTAAGATTTTCTTCCCTCTAATTGAGTCTTAATTATCGCCATCTCGCGGTTTCGCGACTCGGCATACTAATCTCCCAGAAACTTGTCTTCGAAGTTCCGAGTCGCGATATGGCAAATAAATTGATTATAAAATTAATGACGCTCTAGATCGCGATTACTGTTAATTAAGCCAAAATTGTTCCTCGCAGTCTCGCGAGTTGAAGACTCAAAAGGTCAAAACAAAAGCTACGATGTAGCAAACAACGAGAAAGTTATTAACGTTGCTAAGTCTTGATAATTTAAAATAAAGCAAGATATGTCATGCGCATCAAGACTTGCACATTTTCCGAGGTAGCTATTTGCTCTCCATACTCCGACTGAATGTCGAACCGCCAAAATTTATGACATCAATGGGAAGATAAGGTAAATCTATGTGTAAGATCGGATTTTTATGGCATAAGTTTATTGCTAATTTCGAATTGACAGGCTTGTTCTAAAAGGTACCATTTTTTCAAAATATATGCAAGAAGCTACGTTTCATTACACATTTTTTCATAGCATGCGGAGCTCATCGTTTTTGAGTTAACTATTGTCTGCATGTATACACAGTTCTATCGAAGGAGAGAGAAAATGCAAACTGCGGCCATGGCTCCGTGGAACGCAGCAAAGGCGAATGTCGAAGTCACGGGACAGGGCTCAGATAATGTCGTCTATACTTCACCCCGAAGTGTCGAGTTGATCCCTGACTGGTCATTTGTGTCAAATGTTCTGCAAGAAGAATTGGTAGATTACTTAGATGACTCTGATGATATCGAAAAGGATAATCTACACACCAAGTACAAGATAATCATCCAATCCGGGATGCACAGAGTAGCATCTAGGCCACGGTTTCTTCCGTATTACGACATGATTCGATGGGCATTGGACCATGTAGACTTGCCTACCAGGACGATCATGAACAACCAACGAGTTACTGTCGGGAATTTTAGGCCCGAGCATATACAAACCATGTACAAGCTACCTTTGATGTCTGAATACACATATGGTGTCGAGTACCTGGAATAATTCAAAGAGAAAGAGTGCACCCAGTACGACAAAACCATGCCCAGTTTGATTAAAGATTGGGTTTCGCGCGCCGCGAAATTCAAAGCAAATGACCAGGGCATGTATTCTATCGCTTCTTTGGAGCCACAGTATAAATCTGTGGCCATGATGACATGTCGACTATTTGGGAGAGAAGACACCTCACATTTCTACATCATGTGGGTGCCTCTCATATTTTGGGTTGCAGAAGGTTGCTCATTTAATTGGGAAAAGATGCTCTCAGACAGTTTGGCCAACAGGGTCTCAGAGTATCAGGAGCAGAAGGCAAGTGGGAAACCGTCCTCATTTTTCATGTCAACATATATCATGGACGCGATATGTTCCATGACACCATTCCCTTTAATGAGTTGGGCTTGGAATCCAGTCCAAGAAAAACCCGTGCATGAGTATCATGACAAACTTTGGGAGAATAAAGCAAAAAAGTTCACATATGAGATTTTTAACTGGGTGATGGTTCCCCTGCATATTGCCATTTTCGGGCATCCACCACCTCGCGTCTCGGACAACATTTCAACAGGTCTGAGTGGCATAGAGGATTGGTATGTGGATGCAGAGTTTTCGTATTTCAGAGTTTTCGGGGCTTCTGTTCCCCCTCATGCGCTGCCCTTGTTCATCCCCGACAAGATGGCTTGTCGAGAAATCGCCTGGCAAACGGTAATTGGAGGAGTGAGAAAAGAACTCAAGGGTTACTCAAAGAAGGTATGGCCTTCTTTTCCCATTCGGATGAATTCCTATTCTCTATTAGATTTCGGGCATGCCAAAGCCGAGGCTGCTGCCCTGGAGAACCTAAGTTTGGTCACCATCGAAATTAAGAAACATGATCCACAAAGGGTTGTGAGCAACCATTTGGCTCATTGCGGGCTCAAGATATTTGAGCATGAAAATTCACCCTCGGACGACGTTTTCTGAGGGGTAAGATCATATGAAGAAGTGTTAGTCCAGATCCAATCATTAGCACCCTAGGACACAACATCAGTATTGAAATTCCAGGAACATAGGCGAAGATGTCTCCCCACTATGTTGGGAGGTTCGACTGCTTCTGAGACAAAACAGAAGGATGCTGAAGATGCCGAGGACACAATTTCTAACCCTGGAAAACACCAGGAAGGCGAACAAATGAAGAATCCCGAAGTAGAAGAGAAGACTCCGGACCCGCCAAGGGAACAGAGTACAGAGGCTGAAGTAAAAACTCCAGTTTCACCAGGTGAACAAAAGCCGGAGACTAAAACAGAGGCTCTAAGTACGCCAAAAGATCAAAATCCCGTCGGTACTCCAAAAGATTCGGCAAAACAAATAGGAGATCCCATCACCTCAGTCACACACTTGCAGTCGGCACAGGGAAAGTTCGGCGAAGGGTTGATATTTAATGAAGAACTGAGGCCCATAAGAGCAGAGGAGCTCCCTCCAAATGAATTCTTTTTTGATAAAAAGAGGAAGTCGGTAGTGAATAGAGAGTTCTATCAAGAAGGAGAATCCACTGCGAAAAAATATAAAATCATGACCGATGGAAAAAATAAGAAAAGTGACCAACTCACCACCGAAATCGCGGGAACGCTGGGGGCATATGCTTCGGCAAATCAATTCTCAGTTGGGATTTTTAATAACCAACTAAAAAGGAAAAATCACCTAATCAGGACCCTTGAGGATAGATTGGCTATAGCCACAGAGAATGCTAGAGGTCAGGCTAGCATGGAGATAGAACAGGCTAGAGTGGCCGACAAAAATGAAATAGAAGTGCTCAAAGCCAAGCTGGAGCAAGCACATCTAGTGATACGAGATGGTCGGATACAGGCGGGTCAACAGAGGACTATGATTGCAGAGTTGCAGGTTTAGGTAGAGGTCGTTGAAAGCAGGGTGATCGATGTCGAGGGGTTTAAATCCCGAGCAATCGATATTCGGAGCAGGATCTCTTCTACGAAACAAAGTTTGCTAGATAAAGTGGGAGTGATTCAAGAGGATTGCCTGTTGATGCATTGGATTTCTGAGAACCTGACTGTCAGAGAAAGGAATGCAGAAGAAGCTCAGGTCACCTTTCAGGAAGCGGTGATAGCTATGAACAACAGAGTTTCGGCAGGTTCTCCCAGGCTCACCATCTCAGAACAAACTAGAGGTAACATTCTGTTGAAGGATTGGGAGCATAACATTACCCTAGGCAAGGAACAGGCCCAAAAAGTAACCCATTCATTAGAAGAAGCCTTCAATGCTATAGATGGCAAGATGTTGGGTATGGAGAGTGGAGGCGATGTAGAAACCTTAATTCAAATGAATGTAGAACAGATCTCGCTCGATCTGAAAGAGAAGGATGACAAAGATTCAATCGATATCTCTCAGATGGACAGGGTGAACATGGCTCAAGTTGACAAGTACTTAATCCAACCCAGCGCACAACTAAGTGCCCTCGACATCGTTGACACACAAATGAGAGACAAGCTGTAGCAGTTATCCCGAGAATGTTACTTCGTCGAGGCCAACTGTCAAGCGGAACCTTTGCAGCCCATATCTCAGTTTGTGGAAAAATGTATCGCCTGCACCGAATCAGCGAGAAGACGAGCACCTGGCACCAATTGAAAATAGAGTAGGAGAAAGGGAGTGATTGCGCTCCTCTTGGTTGTAACCGAATTTGTGAAACCATTGAGATTATAACTGATCTGTAAAGTTGTATAAATATATCAGAGAAAGAAAAAGAATGGCTGGACCTTTTTTGTGTCGACTGTAATAGAGTTTTTGCATTCGAGAAGTTAATATAAGCAAATCTGGAGATTCTCGATTCCGTCAAGACTGTGTTACAAGTTTGTTTCCTTGTATTTCATGTTTCATTTCATTCCATTATTCATAATTGATGTGTTTTGTTATACTTTAGTACGACCACTACTATAACAAAAGGATTCTGGTTTTCTGTATTTGTTTATTGTCTTTCCTCTGCACCGGCTTTCAGCGGGTGTAAGACCAATCTGCACTTTCAGAATTCTACGTATATTCTTTTCTATGTCAATTATTTTCTTACTAATTTCCTCTTTTGTTTATAGGTGAGTTTCCTCTTTGACAGGAACCTTGCATTATATGCAGCTAAATGTTTTTCTCTCACCTCACACCTTTATATAAAATATAATACAGTTACGTGAAAGAGCCTTCAATTTGCATTTCTATTTTATTTCGAAAATGTAAAATTCTCTTTATTTCGACCAAATCAAGACAACATTTAATCTCTCTTTAAAATCCTTTCCTAATCTTACTGTTCCTCCATGAATGTCCCTGCAGTGACACAGCCTAATATCGAACCTGAACTATCGAACCAAATGCATATCGCCTTAAATATTTTTGACATAATCCTTAAAAATGCTAATAACCGGGACGAACTTGAACGTTCATGGGCGTCCATTGAACAAGATATCAATACTCAGGAACAGTTGGAAGCTAGACAACGCCAACGTAGAAATCTGACCTAATTTCCTTTACTGAAGGTTGATGTTACCTTCTTACCCATCTTTCACCTTCTTTCGGATGCCTTGACACTGTACTTTTAAGCCTTAAGTACAAGCTCAGGAACAACATCTTTCTAGCGCCGTTGCCGGGGAGCGAAGTTACGAAATCTTTTCCCTGGGAAGAACGACATTGACATTTTCTGTTGTTGATAGTGAACAAGAACATAAAACTTTCTAAGGCTAAATTATCTTTCACTTGGCGACTCCACATTAAATAAACTGGCTAGTAGCCGTAAGAACACCAGAAAAAACCCGAATAGCAAACAAACCTCACCAGTCTCTAATCTGGAAAAAATCTTAAAATCAAAAAAAAATAATTAAACAAATCCTTTTATCAACTTATTCTACTGATCACCTTAAGTTTACACAATCAAATTCATCGGAAAATTTTGAACGATCACTTTCGCTTCCCCCCTCTTTTGATACTTTTTCTTTTCCTGAAGTTTCCTCTCCAGTTTTCCGAGAATCTTCTCCACACACTGTCCAAACTTCAGTTCCAAATCTAAACATGGCAGCCGCCGGAGGAGGTGGTGGAGGTGATCCTGGAGGTGGAGGTGGAGGTCAAGGCCATGTCCCTCCTCCCAGAGTATTCGCTAAAGTAGCAGCGAGATACGCTCCCCTGGTTTTACCCGTCCCCCTACATGATCTTCCTGAAAATTACATCAAAAATCTTCCTAAGTTCACTGGGGAGGGGGATCTAACCGCAGCTGCGCATATAAATTTCTTTGACCAATTCGCAGACGTCTGTGGTATTGAGCACGAAGATGTCTATCCGAGACTCCTTGTCCAGACCTTTGAAGGACAGGTCTAAACTTGGTTTCAGAGCCTACCCACAGCTTCTATCCTATCATATGACTCTCTGGAAGATGCTTTCCTCAGACAATGGGGAGAGCGAAAAGATTACTTATATTACCTTACCGAGTTTGGGTCCCTAAAGAAAAAGAACTCAGAAACAGTCATGGAATTTATTCTAAGATTTAACAAACTGTATAATAAGATTCCAACCGTTGTTAAACCCTCCGAACCCTCAACCAAAGTAACCTTCGCGGGAGCTTTCGAGCCGGATTTCGCACTACTTTTGAGAGAAAGAAGAGGAGCCACCCTAAATAGAATGCAAGACGATGCTGTCGAAATAGAATCTAATATGATGTCTTCAGGAAAATTAAAAGCTAAAGTCGAAACAGTCAACCGTGAGAATAGACGCTATAGGGAACCAGCGGGTCCTTCGGGCTCAAATAGATACACTGATGACAAAGTAGATGATATGGCCCGAGTAATTAAAGAACTGTCCAACAAAATCTCTAGGATGGAGTTGGACCAGGTTAAGGCTGATTCTTCTAATAAAAAGGACTTCAGGAGAAACCCAAATCCCCAAAATCAATAGAGACAAATAAAGAACGAAGATCAAAAAATACAAGCTCCACTAAAAAACGAAAATTTTATAGGAGTAAACGATCTCCAAGATTTCAGAGATTCAGAAGATGAGGTCGTGAATTTCGGTGATGATTGTTCGCAGACATATCTGACTCGTGAAGACTATGAAAAATCTTTGAACACCCCACAACCGATTTATGAGGATGAAGAAGGTGATCAAACTGATCCATGTGTACCTCAACCAGAAACAGAGATGATCCTGGATGAGTTTCAACCAAAATACAACTTAAGATCTAAGAGTAAGCCCACCTCAACAAATCAACGCACGAAAATCCTTAAAAAAGGTCAAGCTTATGAGCCACCTTCGGAGGAGACCTTGTTACCCAGCAACAAAACTAAGGTAGAAAACACTCAAGATTCCGAGGGGAAAAAAGTTGAAACTCAAACACAAGAGACCGAACCGGTAGATAAAGTTACGTCTTCAGCTAGGATCACGAGTCATAAAGCGATCCAAACAAGTAAGTCGAAAAGGAAAAATTCAGAAATCTGAACCAAATAAATGGACAAGGTAAACACATCTTTCAGTTTTGAAAATGAATTAAACAAGATTAAAATACCGATTCCTTTGGTAGAATTAGCAAAAAATCCCGCTTATCGGAAGCAAATTGCCAAAGCGATGGGTGTCTACGAGCTAGAAAGTCAGTATGATGTTATCAACCTGGAAGATGACAGACCTAACATCACCTTTGGTCCTCATTTTGAAGGGTCCAAAGACAACATCGCTCCTTTTTATATCACCCTGAATATACATGATCAGTTGCTACATAATTGTATGTTAGACTCTGGGGCTTCTCATAATGTTATGCCCAAAATTATAATGGAGAAGCTGGGTCTCCAGATCACGAGACCTTATGGAAATCTATATTCTTTCAATTCTAGGAAGGTTAAATGCATGGGGATGATAAAGGATCTGGTAGTTACCCTAGCGCAGGTCCCTGTTAAAAGTATCCTGATGGATGTGGTTATCACCGATATCCCCCCTAAGTACGGTATGCTATTGTCTAGGTCATGGGGGGCCAAGTTGGGAGGTTCCCTTCAGTTAGACATGTCTTACGCCACAATCCCTGTGTTCGGGGGTCAAGTCACTCATTTATATAGAGAGACAAGATTAGCGTACACGGTCAGTGATCCCCAAAACCCACACAACTTCCCCATTTACATCGCAGACCAAGATCTGGGAAACTGCATTTTGTCTTTTGATGATGGATTGGATGGAGGTCCAGAGGAAGTCGATATGAAGCAAGAAGAGTTAAGCCCCTTGACGGAAGAGATGTGCAATACTGGTGTATGGAAAATGTATTTCGATGGCGCTTCGTCTTCTGAAGGAGCTGGTGCTGGGGTACTTTTGGTAGCACCTGAAGGTAAGTTCATTGTTCCTTTCTCCTATCATTTGCAGTGGGACATAGATTAAACCAATAACGTATGCGAGTATGAGGCATTGATATTAGGATTAGAGGCTGCAAAGAAGTTGAATATAAAAAAATTGGAGGTATACGGTGACGCAGAATTGATAGTAAGACAAATAAACTGACAATACCTATCCAAGCATCCAAGACTAAGAACATACAAAAATTGTGCTTGGGATTTGATGGAAAACTTTTTCTCATCTGTAAAGGTCCATTTTATCCCTCGCGCAGAGAATCTACATGCCGACACATTGGCCAAGGCAGCTTCAACCTTTTCTCCTCCCACGACTGTCAAACTGAAGTATCACATTGAAATCAGATACAAACCCTCTATACCAGACAATATCTGACACTGGCAGGTTTTCAAAGATGACGAACAAATCAAGAAATTTCTTACAGCAGTAGGTGAGTTCTCTGAAACTCATCCAGACCAAGAGAATCAAAATGACTCGATGTGGATTATGCAAGAAGGAGAAGATCCTGAAACCTTCCGAGAAAAAATAGCAGATCATCGTATGTTGGTCCTTAAAAACAACCAAATTCTGAAAGGATTAATTCCTTTAGAAAAAAATTTCAATCAGAACGACGTACCTGTGAAATCCACTTTGCAGCCTCAACCAGAAGAAGTGGAGGACTGCGATATAGGAACTGAGAAAGAATCCATGATAGTAAAGATATCTAAGTTCCTCCCTCCCAAGGTAAAAGTCCAGTACAGAGACCTACTCAGACAGTAAAAAGATGTCTTCGCCTGGTCCTACGATGAGCTTAGAACGTATGACACTTCCATAATTGAGCACAAGATACCTTTGAAGCCCGGGGTCAAACCGTTTAGGCAAAAGCTTAGGAAAATGAACCCCATTTTGTTGCCTGTGATTGAAAAGGAAGTTAAGAAGATTTTAAATGCGAAAATAATCGTACCTCTGAGGTACTCGGACTGGGTGGCAAATTTGGTCCCAGTCAGGAAAAAGAACAGAGAAATCAGACTGTGTGTGGATTTCCAAAATTTGAACAGGTCTTCTCTTAAGGATAATTATCCGCTCCCCAAAATGGACCATGTCCTAGAAAAGGTAGTTTGAGCAAATCAAATGTCTATGATAGATGGGTTCTCTGGGTATAACCAAATTGCCATGAACGAGCAAGACAGAGAAGAAACTTCTTTCACCACTCCATGGGGTACATTCATGTATGATAAAATGCCGTTTGGTTTGATGAATGCAGGAGCTACATTCCAGTGCGCTATGGACATTGCTTTCATAGGAGAAAGAGACAAGTTCATAGTCATCTACCTCGACGATTTGACAGTTTTCTCTAAAACTGACGAAGAACATTTGATCCATCTAAAAGAGACTTTCAAAAAATGTCGCAGGTATGGTCTGTCTTTGAACCCAAAGAAATCACATTTCGCTATGCGGGAAGGTAAGCTTCTGGGACATATTGTATCTAAGGATGGGATCAGGATTGATCCTAAGAGGATTGAAGCAATAGAAACTATAAATATTCCCAGAAACGTAAAAGAAATTCAATCTTTCTTAGGTACAATAAAATTTTTACGAAGGTTTATCCCCAATTTTGCTGAGATTGTCAAATTGATCACAGGAATGTTGAAGAAAGATAGCAGAGTAAATTGGACGACTAAGGCTAAAGCATCGTTCGCGCATATTAAAAAAGTCATCAGTGAGGCACCTGTGTTAGCAAGCCCAAATTACTTGAAAGATTTCCTCATCTTCTCGTTTGCTTCCGAACATACTGTCGCCGCGGTGCTCCTGCAAAAGGATGACGAAGGTTTCGAACGACCGATCGCGTTTTTTAGCAAGAGCCTTAGAGACGCCGAATTAAAGTATGACATAATAGAAAAATATGCGTACGCAATGGTGAAAGAACTAAAAGAATTCATAACCTATGTACTGCATTCAAAAATTATCGCGTACATGCCAACCAGTGCTATGAAAGATATATTGGTATAGCCAGATAGTGATAGAAAATGAGGGTGATGGCTCGCTAAAATATAAGAATTCGATCTGGAGGTCAAGCCGACTAAATTTCTAAAGGGGCAGGGTCTGGTCAAACTCTTGGCCGAGTCGAATC
>SNQJ01S0076405.1:36613-49005 GCA_010110895.2 Picea sitchensis
CCCCCCGAGACTTTGAAAACTCTGCTACCTTATTACATAAACAACGATTCTTTTCTACTCTCGAAACAAATCCACTTTCGTAAGAATGTCGCTCTTTTTGTTTTACTTCGGGATCTCGCAAGTCGGACTACTATAACTCATGAATTCACACGTTCCGAGTCGCGAAGCGGCGAACTCGTTTTAAATTTTCACTCAAGATAGTAACTAGGGTCAAATATTTTAACTCAGTGATTAGACGTTGTCGGGGTTTCGCGCCTCGGTGTTCACTAAATTCGATTTTTTGTTTTTATAGCTCCGAGAGCCGAGAACACGAGGTTCTTTCGGGATAACCCTGGTCAAGGTTTGTAGGCACTAAACGACTAACCATGGTTAATCTGTCCTCGAGGTTTCACCACTCGGCATTATCTTTTAGAAAGTTACGACGTCCAAAACCCCGACTCACAAAGTCGCGACGTAATTATAGCACGATTAATTAATTGCCTAATCTAAGATTTTCTTCCCTCTGATTGAGTCTTAATTATCGCCATCTTGCGGTTTCACGACTCGACATACTAATCTCCCAGAAACTTGTCTTCGAAGTTCCGAGTCGCGATATGGCGAATAAATTGATTATAAAATTAATGACGCTCCAAATCGCGATTACTGTTAATTAAGCCAAAATTGTTCCTCGCAGTCTTGCGAGTTGAAGACTCAAAAGGTCAAAAGAAAATCTACGATGTAGTGAACAGCGAGAAAGTTATTAACGTTGCTAAGTCTTGATAATTTAAAATAAAGCAAGATATGTCCGGTGCATCGAGACTTGCACATTTTCCGAGGTAGCTATTTGCTCTCCATACTCCGACTGACTGTCAAACCGCCAAAATTTATGACATTAATGGTAAGATAAGGTAAATCTATGTGTAAGATCGGATTTTTATGGCATACGTTTATTTCTAATTTCAAATTGACAGGCTTGTTCTGAAAGGTACCGTTTTTTCAAAATATATGCAAGAAGTTACGTTTCATTACACATTTTTTCATAGCATGCGGAGCTCATCGTTTCTGAGTTAACTATTGTCTGCATGTATACACAGTTCTATCGAAGGAGAGCGAAAACACAAACTGCGACCATGGCTCCACGGAAAGAAGCAAAGGCGAATGTCGAAGTCACGGGATAGGGCTCAGATAATGTCGTCGATACTTCACCCCGAAGTATCGAGTTGATCCTTGACTGGTCATTTGTGTCGAATGTTCTGCAAGCAGAATTGGTAGATTACTCAGATGACTCTGATGACATCAAAAAGGATAATCTACACACCAAGTACAAGATAATCGTCCAATCCGGTATGCACAGAGTAGCAACCAGGCCACGGTTGCTTCCGTATTACGACATGATTCGGTGGGCGTTGGACCATGTAGACTTGCCTACCAGGACGATCATGAACAACCAACGAGTTACTGTCGGGACTTTTAGGCTCGAGCATATACAAACCATGTACAAGCTACCTTTGACGTCTGAATACACATATGGTGCTGAGTTCCTGGAAGAATTCAAAGAGAAAGAGTGCATCCAGTACAACAAAACCATGCCCGGTTTGATTAAAGATTGGGTTTCGCGCGCCGCAAAATTCAGAGAAAATGACCAGGGCGTGTATTCTATCGCTTCTTTGGAGCCATAGTATAAATATGTGGCCATGATGACATGTCGGCTATTTGGGAGAGAAGACACCTCGCATTTCTACATCGCGTGGGTGCCTCTCATATTTCGGGTTGCAGAAGGTTGCTCGTTTAATTGGGAAAATATGCTCTTAGACAGTTTGGCCAACAGGGTCTCAGAGTATCGGGAGCATAAGGCAAGTGGGAAACCGTCCTCGTTTTTCATGTCAACATATATCATGGACGCGATATGTTCCATGAAACCATTCCCTTTGATGAGTTGGGCTTGGAATCCAGTCCAAGAAAAACCCGTGCATGAGTATCATGACAAACTGTGGGAGAGTAAAGTAGAAAAGTTCACATATGAGATTTTTAACTGGGTGATGGTGCCCCTGCATATCGCCATTTTTGGGCATCCACCACCTCGCATCTTGGACAACATTGCAACAGGTCTGAGTGGCATAGCGGATTGGTATGTGGATGCAGAATTTTCGTATTTCAGAGTTTTCGGGGCTTCCGTTCCCCCTCATGTGCTGCCCTTGTTCATCCTCGACAAGCTGGCTTGTCGATAAATCGCCTGGAAAATGGTAATTGGAGGAGTGAGAAAATAACTCAAGGGTTACTAAAAGAAGGTATGGCCTTCTTTTCCCATTCAGATGAATTCCTATTCTCTATTAGATTTCGGGCATGCCAAAGCCGAGGTTGCTGCCCTGGAGGACCTAAGTTTGGTCACCATCGAAATTAAGAAACATGATCCATAGAGGGTTGTGAGCAACCATTTGGATTATTGTGGGCTCAAGATATTTGAGCACGAAAATTCACCCTCGGACGACGTTTTCCGAGGGGCAAGATCATATGAAGAAGTGCTAGTCCGGATCCAATCATTAGCACCCGAGGACACATCATCAGTATTAAAATTCCAGGAACATAGGCAAAGATGTCTCCCCGCTGTGGTGGGAGGTTCGGCTGCTTCTGAGACAAAACAAAAGGATGCTGAAGATGCTAAGGACACAATTTCTAACCCTGGAAAACACCAGGAAGGCGAACAGATGAAGAATCCTGAAGCAAAAGAGAAGACTCCGGACCCGCCAAGGGAACAGAGTACAGAGGCTGAAGTAAAAACTCCAGGCCCACCAGGTGAACAAAAGATGGAGACTGAAACAGAGGCTCTAGGTACGCCAAAATATCAGAATCCCGTCGGTACTCCAAAATATTCGGCAAAACAAATAGGAGATCCCATCACCTCAGTCACACCCTTGCAGTCGGCGCAGGGAAATGTCGGTGAAGGGTGGATATTTAATGAAGAACTGAGGCCCATAAGAGTAGAGGAGCTCCCTCCAAATGAATTCTTTTTTGATAAAAAGNGTAGTGAAAAGAGAGTTCTATCAAGAAGGAGAATCCACTGCGAAAAAATATAAAATCATGACCAATGGAAAAAATAAGAAAAGTGACCAACTCGCCACCGAAATCGCGGGAACGCTGGAGGCATATGCTTCGGAAAATCAATTCTCAGTTGGGCTTTTGAATAACCAACTAAAACGGAAAAATCGCCTAATCAGGACCCTCGAGGCTAGATTGGCTACAGCCACAGAGAATGCTAGAGGTCAGGCTAACATGGATATAGAACAGGCTAGAGTGGCTGACAAAAACGAAATAGAAGTGCTCAAATCCAAGCTAGAGCAAGCACATCTAGTGATCCGAGATGGTCGGATACAGGCGGGTCAACAGAGGACTATGATCGCAGAGTTGCAGGTTCAGGTAGAGGTCGTTGATAGCAGGGTGATCGATGTCGAGGGGTTTAAATCCCGAACAATTGATATTCGGAGCAGGATCTCTTCTACACAACAGAGTTTGCTAGATAAAGTGGGAGTGATTCGAGAGGATTGCCTGTTGATGCATCGGATTTCCGAGAACCTGTCTGTCAGAGAAAGGAATGCAGAAGAAGCTCGGGTCACCTTTCAGGAAGTGGTGATAGCTACGAACAACAGAGTTTCAGCAGGTTCTCCTGGGCTCACCATCTCAGAACAAACTAGAGGTAACATTCTGTTGAAGGATTGGGAGCATAACATTACCCTAGGAAAGGAAAAGGCCGGAAAAGTAACCCATTCATTAGAAGAAGCCTTCAATGCTATAGATGGCGAGTTGTTGGGTATGGAGAGTGGAGGCGATGCAGAAACCTTAATGCAAATGAATGTAGAACAAATCTCGCTCGATATGAAAGAGAAGGATGAGAGAGAGTCAACCGATATCTCTCAGATGGATAGGGTGAACATGGCTCAAGTTGAAAAGTACTTAATCCAACCCAGCGCACAACTAAGTGCCCTCGACATTGTGGACACACAAATGAGAGACAAGCTACAACAGTTAGCCTGAGAATGTTACTTCACCGAGGCCAAATGTCAAGCGGAACCTTCGCAGCTCATATCTCAGTTTGTGGAAAAATGTAGCGCCTGCACTGAATCAACGAGAAGACGAGCACCTGGCACCAATTGAAAATAGAGTAGGAGAAAGGGAGTGATTGCGCTCCTCTCGGTTGTAACCAAATTTGTGAAATCGTTGAGATTCTAACTGATCTGTAAAGTTGTATAAATATATCAGAGAAAGAAAAATAATGGCTGGACCTTTTTTGTGTCGACTGTAATAGAGTTTTTTCATTCGAGAAGTTAATATAAGTAAATCTAGAGATTCTCGATTCCGTCAAGACTGTGTTACAAGTTTGTTTCCTTGTATTTCATGTTTCATTTCATTCCATTATTCATAATTGATGTGCTTTGTTATACTTTAGTACGACCACTACTATAACAAAAGGATTCTGGTTTTCTGTATTTGTTTATTGTCTTTCCTCTGCATCGACTTTCAGCGGGTGTAAGACCAATCTGCACTTTCATAATTCTACGTATATTCTTTGCTATGTCAATTATTTTCTTACTAATTTCCTCTTCTGTTTATAGGTAAGTTTCCTCTTTGACAAGAACCTTGCATTATATGCAGCTAAATGTTTTTCTCTCACCTCACACCTTTATATAAAATATAATACAGTTACGTGAAAGAGCCTTCAATTTGCATTTCTATTTTATTCCGAAAACGTAAAATTCTCTTTATTTCGACCAAATCAAGACAACATTTAATATCTCTTTAAAATCCTTTCCTAATCTTACTGTTCCTCCATTGTCCCTGCAGCGACACAGCCTAATATCGAACCCGGACTATCGAACCAAACGCATATCACCTTAAATATTTTTGACATAATCCTTAAAACTGCTAATAACCAGGATGAACTTGAACGTTCATGGGCGACCATTGAACAAGATATCAATACTCAGAACAATTGGAAGCCAGACAACGCCAACGTAGAAATCTGCCCTAATTTCTTTTACCAAAGGTTAACATTACCTTCTTACCCATAATTCACCTTCTTTCGAATGCCTTGACACTGTACTTTTAAGCCTTAAGTACAGACTTAGGAACAACACCATGCATGGAGGTTTTGAAGTGGCTAATCGACCATACAAATGTGCATAAGTTCTTAATAAACGATGAGAATGGCGGGTGTGTCGAAGGTTTCCTCCCGACAGAAGTGAAAAAGTACTACAAACTCAGAGACCCAGAGGAGCGGCTAAACACAGACTTTGTGGTGAAGTTCTACGAATTCCATGAGACCAACCAGTTGATGGCCTTATGGTGGAAGGAGGAAAAAAAGTTTACAAATCGGAGTAATGGCTAGTATGGGATATTTAACCTGAGGGAGACATACATCTAATTGATGGATCTGATCTGTAGATTGTATGGAGAGAAGGATTTCTCCAAGTTTTCAGAAGCATGGATTCCCTTGGCATACATAGTGGCGATCTTCAGAAGCAACTTCAACTGGGGAGCAATAATTTCCAAGCAATTGAGCATTTGTGTACAATAGTCTCAGACACTGAAAGTAGGGGAAGAACCCGCTTTCCACATGGCCTTGTACCTTCTCGATGTGATCTGTGCAAGAAATGTCTTTGACAAAATGAATTTAAGCTGACATGTTGTGGAGCTCCCTGTTCACATTTATTTTAGCATACTATGGGAGAACAGGTAAAAAAAATCCTACACACTCATTTGCGATGAATTCATCGCCCATATTCATTTTATTGTATTTAAAAAGGAGTGCTCGAGACTATCTGCAACAACCAAGAAAATGGTAGCGAAGGTAGGGCACTAGTATTTATATGAATTCACAACCTATATCAGGGTGTTTGGGGCCACCAAAGCACTGCATCTACCTCTTGCTCACATCCCAGAATGAATCATTGTGGAAGAGATATGCTATTATACTATCCTTCAAGGCTATAAATCCATGCTAGTCAAATAAAAGAAGTGGGCTTTCATACCCTACGATTTCCATGTAGGGTTTTATTTGATAAAGGACACTGCTCATGCAAAACAATAAGGGTTGAGCCAACTTGAATTTAGGTTCCCGATAGGTTGATTCCATAAGCACGTCCCTAAATTCCTGGGTCTCCAACATGATGCACATGTATCCTCCTGTTGGCCATACGTGCATGACAAATTTGAAGATGGAATTTTCACAAAATGTGCTCAGGACTGGGAGGAGGTAGTACAAATAATGGCCAACCTGAACATGACCAGGTTCAAGTCTATGAGCATGGATGAATAGGTGGAGACAATAGAGAATTCAACCCAAGAGGCCCTCAGAGTTAGGGAAGAAATTAGAGCAGTAGATAGTACAAAGGAACAAAGAAGAGGATTTCTCTTGCTAGAAGGGGTGGAGAGAATCATTGATCAACTGGAAAATGACCCTGATCTCGTAGAGATGTCAAGGATCCCTGCTGATGACCCAATCAAAAGTTGAGGAGAGAGAAGTTTCTTAGAGCCAATACAACTTGAATAAATCACTAGGCCAGAGAACCCTAAAGTTCCACCACCAAATATCATATCACTAGGGGGGATTTCAACCTAGACTGAGATAGCAAGGACACTAGGTAGGACATGTATACCAAACCCCTTATTTGACTTAATAACCATATATGATGATGAGTAAAGTTCATAGGTGTCCCTAATGACTCCAGTGCATATTACAGAAGAAAATGAACCCAAGAAAGCATCTAACCCAGGTCCCAATGCTTCAATTCAAAACCTTCCACAGAGCCACCATGAGGTCGAAAGTGTCTTAGACACTGAGCTATTCAACTTGACGGGAACCCCAACAGACATCTCAAGGGATGGGCTAGGATCGGGTGGCCAAGAAGAGGACATTCCATAGCAAGAAATCGACACTTTGATAGTTGATTACCAAGTAAGTAGCTAACCTACCCCTCTTTCTTTATTTTTGGCTGATACCTTACCAGACGATGAGAAAGAAATGAAGGTCGAACCATCGGGACATATGGAAGAAGTTAAGGAACCCATCCTAGAATATATACACACATTCATGAGCCTAGGAAATACTCTAACCTGGGGAGAACAACAAATCCCCTAACCTTTTGATGAGGTCGCCGACATACAAGTGATCGCCTATGACAGAAAGAGAAAATCCATCATGAAGAGGACCCCTAAGAAGAGGAGGCTCACGTTAGATAACTCGATTATCAACACTACAGAGGAGAAGCTGCTCAACACAGAGCATGCCAATACATCTGAGCTTATCGGTGCGGGGATGGCTATCACAGATGCCACATTGGATAGAGAAAGAATAGATGAAAAGGAGTTGGCCCTTGCACTTAAGGATTTGGAGCATTTGCGCCATTTGGAAAAATACTATCAACACTCCACACAGGCCATGGTTTTTTTGAGAAGTGAGTTCTGAGACGCGTATGCTAAATTCACGAATGAACGACACCTTTTCACTACAGGCATAGTCGATTTCCAAGAGGATTCCATTATGGCGTTAGCGACCTGCAAGAATGTGGAAAGGTAGTATGAAAAATCTCATCAATTGGTATAAAGGATAGATTACATCAACACAATACAAAAAGGCCGAGACGCCGAAGAGCACAATATTTGGGTTTTGAGGGATAGCGGCATAGATTAGATCAAGAAAGTGACCGAATTCTAGGTAAAAATGGTCCAGGAACCTTAGCGAGAGATTCAAGAGAAGTGGGACGAGTGAAAAAAGAGTTGGGAAAAGATTAATCGGGAGATGAAAGGCATCGGCCTCCCATAATTCAGCTCACCTGAAGACTTTTTCGACATGCATGACATAGTCAAGCAACATGAAAAAAAATAATCGACATGGAAAATAGAGATAGAAAAGGTGGTGAGAATGGCGCCATGTCAAGTACATTAGTTCATGGAACATCCGATTAAGGATCGAGTAGTTTTGCAGTGGTTGAGTGTTAAAATAATAAAGTAGAGGAAATGGGCAGTGGAAGTGAAAGAAATTATTTTAGCCCCTATGGACCAACATAGGTTCCCGTATGCCAACAAATGCGAGGAAATCTTTATCAAATGGCCAGAATATGAGAAGAGTCATCCACTTTAGTAAAACTATTTGATGATTCTTAGAGAATAGAGAGATGAAAGCGCCACGTGGAGATATTTTGTTTTACTTAGATTGCACTTGTAATAGCTATTTTTATTTAATGATTCATTATAAATAAGACGATTTACCTTTTAGCAAGGGTCGATGGTTTTTGGAAAGACCCTCATTTTTGGAATTGTAAAGAACTATTTTTGAACTACCTTAATTGAGAAGTCTTGTTTAAGACCAGAGACAAATTTATGTTTTTCATCAAAGACGTTGTGTGATTGGATTGAGGAGGAATTCCTTCCAACTTTATTTCATTAATGGATGATGTAACATGTAAGAGTTTCTAAATCTATTGATAAGTTAGTTGTTTCAATATTTTTTTTGTAATTCTTGCCTCTAATGATGAAAGCAAATTGTTGTGTTAATGTGTGATTAATGCTAGAGATAAGGAAACTATTTTTCTTGCCATCATCTCATTGCATGTATGTTTTTCTTACGATAATTGTATCTCAGTCAATAATTGAAATACCAACAAGTTAATGTATTAGTACTAAGCTTGTCACAGGTGTGAATATCTTTGTCTACATGCTTGAGCACAAGGGTTATCCCAAGATCAACCTTCTTTAGTAGTTTATAACCCCCTTTACACGCTGGTTTATACCAGCACAAATCATTTTATCAGATTCATCTTATAAAAGAAAATAAAAAAAGAGAATGTTTAAACTGAAGGAGGAACTTTCATAAGAACATATCCTGTCAATCACTACACAAACCCCATCGGTAAATTAGTCAAATCGAAATATTTGGAGAACCATTCCACCATCAAATGATGTAGAGTCTAATTGGGCCTATGTGGAAGGTTTGGTTCCTGCTGTTGAGTTAAAGGGATTTAGGACCCCTCATCAAATTTAGAAGAGAATTTTTTATCTTTTTCTTCAGAGATGATGGGACAACAATAATTCTGTCAAGAGAAGAGTTTTGTTGTGATTCTCTGATCTAGATTTTATGAGCAGAATGAAAATGAATATAGATTATTATTATTCTTAACATAGAGACAAAAGAATAATAGAGATGCAATACAAAATATACAATAAAATTGGTTTCTATTCTATAAGAAAATGTGTTGAAACTATAAAATTCAACGGAAAACAAGATTTCTAGAATGGTGGCGAATTATCTCTGAGAAGAGATGTGACAGTGGTGCTCATTCACAAGAATATGGTTACAATTAGGCTCTCCAAGCATTTTTACAATAAACAGGAATTCAAAAACCCTAGACATCCAAAAACCTAACCCTAGGAGATGAATTTCCAAAAGTCATGTGGGCCTCGTTGGGGTAAGCTAGTACATCAACTTCCCAGGGTTGTAACTTTTGCATACGATCTCCATTTTAGGCACACGATAGCCCATTGGAAATGTCTATCTGAGGACTACACATGTTTATTTTAGACTCTAACTATGTCTATAGTCTAACTATGGCAAGCCCTAAACACATTGTTTAGGGCCTCAAAACAACCCCGGAAGTCAGGGACCCAAAAACTAGGAAAAAACTGCTAGACTAGAAAACTGCCAAAATAAGCCAGTTGGAATAGGTGGGAGGTCACAGAAATCCATATGGATCAATCCTGACCTCTTAGGAAGAAATGGTATCCATTGCGTTGATTTCCCCCATTAGATGAGGAATTTTCTGTTGAATTTGGCCCTGGGTGAGCCACTTGCCTCAGTGTAGGAGCTACCCTTCTTTGACAATTCGATAAAGATGGATCCTTTGATGGTGAGTGCCCTTGACTTGTGTGTCCAAAATATGATCACTAGATTCCTGTTGCATGTAGTTAGGGTTGAGCTCTGTTGGTGTCAAATTTTCTTATATCTCTAAGGTGTCAAATAATGGTGGGAAGTATGGCTGAAGGAGATCCACGTTGAACACTGGGTGTAGGCCAAGGAAAGGAGGAACGTTGAGAACTCAAAAGAATTTTCACCCACAAATTTGGTGATGGTGTAAGTCCCATAACAGAGTGGGTGAAACTTCTGATGGGGCCCTGTAAGGCGTTCTTTCTACAAGTGTAACCACACTTTGTCTCCCACCTTAAACTTATGTGGCACCCGGTGTTGATCATAGCGCTACTTGTACTTGGCATTGGAATTCTGTAAAATATCTTGAACCTATTGGTGGATGTGATGGATCTGCTCAATGAACTAGGAGGCTTTGTCATCTTAAGTTGGAGTAGGTGATGAATTGGTTGGGGTGGCCGCAAGAGGTAGTGCAACATCCATGAGACTCAATGGATGGAATCCCAACCCGACCTGAAAAGGGTTGTGGTTGGTTGAGTTGTGTAGGGATATGTTGTAGCTATGTTGAACATAGGGAAGAATCTTATCCCATGTGCAGGGGTTCTTTAAATTGTACATATGTAGGATATGCACTATAATCCGATTGATGGCCTTAGTTTGGCCATATTTCTGGGGGTGGAAGGCAGTGGAATTGGTGAGCTTGGTGTCCAGCAGTGACCAGGGCTTGACCATAATGTGCTTAGGAACCGACTGTCCCGATCTGAGACAATGGTTTGTGGGATTTTAAAATGTACCCAAACTCATTCAAAGAATATCTTGGCAATGAACTCTGCTATGATTCTCGTCTTGTAGGTGGCCAGGATTGCCATCTTGGAAAAACGATCAACAACCAAAAAGACACAGTCATTTCCCCTCTTAGTGGATAGAAGGCCTGACATGTATTCCATTGAGATGGATTCCTATGTCATGTCAGGAGTAGGAAGGAGGGTGTACAAGCCTTGTTTCTTAGTGGTCGGTTTGGAAATAGCGCATGCAGTGCATGACCTGATATACTTGTTGACATCCTGTTGAATTTTCGGCCATCATAAATGTTTCTACAACACTTCCATTGTATTTTCAACGCCGAAGTGTCCCGCCACCCGACTGTAGTGGGCTTCCCAAATCAGCTTCGCTCACTTTCTTGATGGAACATAGAGATGGCCTAGTTGGTACAATAGCCCATCCTGAAGATGGAAATTAGCGACAACTGAGATTGTGCCCAAAATTTGGTATGTGGTGGCAAAGTCAGGGTCTATGTCATATAGGTTCGTCCATCCAGAGGCCTCGTGTATGCAAGAGTCCAACACGATGGTGAGTGTAGAGACTGGAGGTCAGATGAGGCAATCAACGAATCAATTGGTATTACCTGTTTTATTCTTTATGTTGAGGTGGAACTGCTGCAAGTATGTGGACCACTTATGATGGTGGTCATTCTGCAATTTTCACTATGTCTGCATGAACTACAGTGGTTTATGATCCATGTGGATGAATTTATCCTTCCCAATAATGTAATGTATCCACTGGCAACTTGCTTGCAACATTTCTTTGTCATAAGTAGGGTACTTATGGAAAACATATGATAGTTTCTCACTATGATAGGTCACGGGGTGGCCGTGCTGAGTGGGAATTGTGCCCATAGCATAGTCCGAAGCATCTGTCTCAATATAAAAGGGTTGTTGTAGGTCCGATAATGAAAGTACTGGGGCTGAGCACAAGCACTGCTTTAAATAATCAAGCGCTTGTTGTTGGGACATGCCCCACAATTTTTTTTCCTTACCACCACCTCTGGTTACTTGGATGAGGGCCCATGCAATATAGGAGAATCCCAACACAAACCTGTAATAGAAATTGGCAAGGCCTAAGAAGCTCCAAAGATTAGTGAGTGTGGTTTGGTTTGGTAAGTCACGGATGACCTGGATCTTGGATAGATCCACATGCACACCATGTTGATCCATAATGTAGCCTAGGTATTGGACCTTGTCCATTCCAAAGGAGAATTTTTCCAAGTTGGCATATAGCTTGTGCTGCCGCAGGGTGTGCAACACCTGCTGAATATGATGCAAGTGTTCCACCCAAGTATTTTTGTAGATGAGGATGTCATCCAGATACACCACTACAAAAGTATTGGTGAAAGGTCGCAGGATATCATCCATCATCCTCATGAAATTTGATGGAGAATTTTTCAAACCAAAGGGCATGACCAACCATTCAAAAAGACCTTCTTTTGACTTGAATGTGGTATTTTTTATCACTCTGTAAATTTCCTAGAGGTTGAAAAAGAGGAAAAACACAAAGGTAACCTTAACCAACCGCTTTTAAAGCTGGGATCTAGCCCTTCCAGCTTCAGAGAGGGATCTCTCTATATAATTTGGCTTTGTTTGAATTAAGATATTAGGCTAGTTAGTGGCGCGAGTTTTGTTTTGTCGTAAGGAATTATAAAGATGGTTGAGACTAATCACAC
>SNQJ01S0076406.1:30828-57881 GCA_010110895.2 Picea sitchensis
TTTCGGCGGTTAACTAGTTGTTTTACAGACCAGTTTAACCACCGAAAGATGAGATTTTAAATTTTGAAGACCAAGACTCACTAAAATGAATTTTTTGACTCATTTTATCTCCCAAAATGACGGTGCTATTTTGGGAGTTAACACTAAGTATTTCATGAATCCATCTAAGTCCATATGTCACAAACTATCCGTACCTCTGCTACTTAATTGTCCACAATGATGACCCGTCTATCACTATTCTATTTTGAATACTTCTCTTCTTATTAGACTCCCTGATCCAGTTGGATATAGGTGGACACCCATGTATTCCAATTCGCTCAAAACAATCTTTTGGAAATTTACTATTTTCAGTAGTTCCAAACTTCTGGGGCCATTTTAAGGGCCTAAACGACGTTTTTTCATTATCGTGTACCTTAACTATAGTTGAAGACTTTTATTGAGGCCCCAAAATGAATCTCCTCATTGATACCTTTCCAACGAGATATCGTGTGCCCAAAAGGAGATTGTATTACAAAGTTACACCCCCGGGAAGTTGATACACCAAACTACCCAAAACAGGGTCCACAAAACGATTGTCTTTTCATCTTCTGGGGTTAGGGTTTTGTATTTTCTTTATGTTAAAATGGCCTTTATCGCCTCATTGTAATCATATTCTTGAGAATGTGAGTAGCCATCACATCTCTTCTCAGAGATAAGCTTCCACCATTCTAGCGAGTCTTTCACTCTGTATTTTTACAGTCTTGTACATTTCGCTCGTTAATAGAAATTATGTATTATTGTATCTCTTTGTTTATGGTTATATATCTGATAAATATCTGTTATATTATTGGATATCTGATATATCTCTTTACATTTCTTTATTATATCTCCGCTCTCATTTCATGCCAAAAATAATCTGGATCAGTGGTATCAGAGCAGGCTGCTCTTGATCATTTTTCAGTGCATGTCCCCGACGAGGTTCGAGTATAGCAAGTTGGGTCTCGATCTTGTCTCTATTGAGGAAAATTTCTTCACATGGCCAAGAAATCCTCCATGGCAGAAGAAAATAAAAATGACAAAGAAAAATATTCTATTAATCTGTTTCTTGAGAAAGCTCTCATGCGATAGAGGGAGGAAATGATGGAGAATTTTACCACATTCTTCAACAACTGCTGATAACAACAGGAAAGTCTTCATCAATAGGAAACTTTGGAGGAAACTCTCCTTTCAAGGTACAAGTTAATTTTTATATTCCCATAGTTTAAGGTCAGATAGATGTAGATGCCCTAGAAAAATTATTAAATCTCCTAGAAGGTTATTTCTCTGTTCACAATTTTTCTAATAGGGAAAATATCACCTTCACACTACTTAAGGCTCTCCCCCATGTCCAAAATTGGTGGAAAACTTACTGGGATAAAATATCCATAGAGGATTTTGGAATATATGGGGTCAAGCCCACTTGGGATTTTTTTGTGTGGATGTTTTCAAGGAACACTATTACCCTGTTAGTAACTATGAGGATAGGTACATGAGATGGACCATGCTGCATCAAGAGAGGGACCAAGCAGTGTCATATTTCACCAATACCTTCCATACCTTTTGCACCAAGCCGGGTATTAAATATTCTAAGCAACATTTAGTTTTGAAATACCATGGGGCTCTGCATAGGTACATCCAAACCGAAATGGAGATTCTGGACATCTCATCACTGGGAGATTCTTATCGATATGATGTCAAAATCAAGAAAAAATTTAAGCATCAGAACAAGTGGGAGTTTAGGTTTGAAAATAAGAAACAACCAAAGTATGGTAAAGACAACCCTAATAACCAGCCTTCAGAAAACCAGTCTGATCCATAGGAAAAGAAGGGTAATGGATAGATGAAGAAGGACATTGTAAAGTGGTGTGATTTCCACAAAATCCCCTAGAAAAACACTGATGAATTTCACTCAAAATCATTGGTGGTCGAGTTAAAATAAAAGGAGTCGAACCCTGATTCAAAAAATAATTTGAAAAGACAAACCATCGATGCAGATCCCACTGCCACCATCGAAACTGAAACAATTCAACCAGAAGAACCAACAGATCCTGAAGTGGGGAAGTTCCTTTTTCATTCATAGATGTGGGTGAAGGGGACCCCACTACATTTTATTGTTGATAGTGGAATCCAAAAGAAACTCATCTTAGCATAGGTTACCAAACAATTGGGATTATAGACAACACCATACCCACAACCATACAACATTAGGTGGCTTCACCAAGGATAATATTTTCATGTCATTTAGTAGTGTCGCTTGTCCTATATCATCCATCCCTTTAAGGATGAGGTATTGTGTGATGTTTCCCCTCTTTATGTCTGTGATGCTATTTTGGGCCAACCATATACGTGGAAACGACATGTTGTTTATGAGTCTCGACCCCATAGTGTCATTGTTACTTTGGGGGGTCAACTCTATAGGATACCATAGGTAGTTTCGACTACTGTTCCAAAAAAATAGTTTTGCAAGTTAATCTCTCATACTGAAAAATTAAGCCTCTTCACAATATGTTCAAAAGGTGAACAGAAGGACACTGCAACCACTACAGCCTTGGCCCAAGACCTTTCTTTCCAACAAAAACAGATTGTAGAAGAGAAAGAATATATTGTTTCTTAACCTACAAGGGTTCCTACACACCCCATTCAAGAAAATATACAACAGGTTGGTTGAACATATTTAATCATGCCAGCAACAGGTTCATGACAACCTTCAACAAGCTAAGCAATGCAACTTCTCAAGAAAGGCAAGCAGCTCACCAAGATTCAGATTCAACAAACGCGTTCCCCTCTCCCCTGGGAACTCAACACAATGGAGATAATTTATTCCTAAGGAGGGAGGATTGATCTAGGTGGATATCGGTGGCCACCCACCTATTCCAAGTGAATCAAAATAGTCTTTTGTCAATTTAATATTTGTAGCAGTCCCAAACTTCTGGGGCCATTTTAAGGGCCTAAACAATACTTTTTCATGATAAGACACCTCAATGAAAGATAAAGGCTTTGGTTTAGGCTAAAAAATTAAGCTTCGCGTTGATACCTTTCCAATGAACTGTTGTGTGCCCCAAACAAAGATTGTATGCCAAAGTTACGCCCCCGGGAAGTTGATACACCAAACTACCCAAAACAGGGTGTTGGATTTTCATCTTTGGGGGTTAGGGTTTGGGATTTTATTTATGTTAAAAATCCGTTTGGAGCATCATTGTAAAAGTCATATTCTTGTGAATGAGTGTATCCATCACACCTCTTCTCAGATATAAGCTGCCACCATTCTAGAGAGTCTTTCACTTTGTATTTCTACATTTTTGTACATTTCGTTCATTAATACAAATTTTGTATTACTGTGTCTCTGTGTTTATGGTTATATATTTGATATATCTATGTCATATTATTATATATATCTATGTCATATTATTAGATATGTGACATATCTTTGTACATTTCTTTATTATATCTCCTCTCTCATTTTGTGCCAAAAATAATCGAGATCACTCCCCCTCTTCAATATGCTTATTTTTGGGATTCTCCAAGCCAAATGGCTTAGAAAAATACCCACTTTGATGAAGAGTATTTTTTATCTTCATTTGTAGATTCATCATATATCTAAACTATGACTTCTTCCTTCCTTCCTGTAGATTCATCATGGCCTTGAAATACTACACATCGTGAGAGTGAAAACTATGGAACTTGTTCTTCATTTCCATGCTATGTGGATTATGAGAATACGATCTCTGAAACTTGTTCTTATTTTACTTTCTTTTATTGTCTTTCTCATACTACTGCGAACTCTGCAATATCTGGGACTTGTTCTTCATTCACTTGTTCTTCTTGTTCTTTCTTTATTTTCCAAACTTTCATGTATTTAAAATCAATGTTTTCTTTCATGGAGAGAACTATCATGCTTCTGGAATTTCGATCTATGTGACCATAATTGTGGCATTTGTAACATTCAATGTTGTGGGGAGCCACATAGGTTTTTTTCATCCAAATATTTCTTCCACATGCTCTACATTCCACAACTTTATGTCCAAATTTAGTACAATTAAAATAATAACCATAAAAGAAACATTGATACCTGAAAGTGAATGATCTTATTTTTTGTATAGTCCTTGTTGATACTTAGAACACATCACCAAAATACTTCATCCTCCCTTGAAATTCGGCCTTCTTTACTTCATATTCCCTTTGAAATTCAACTTATATCTCCTTGTTCATTAAAAAACTTGTGTGTATTGAAAAATGAATGTTTAATGAGATGTATTTATACCCTTTATGTCACTTCCTTTTAACATTAGGGTCGACCTAACACTTTCTTATTTTGTAATTCTTTTCTTTAATTATCTTCAGGGCTGACCTGTACTTCTTTATTCAATTCACTTTGTCATCTTCAAAAATTCATTTCTCCTCAACCATGAGGATCCACGTGACGTGCCACCTAACACCGGAAACAACATGATGTATACTATCCATCCATGGGTGTTTTATATGCATGTGCACTATCCTTCATGTCCAAATACCTTCATCAATCTTGGGGTCCAAAACCAATGACTAGGGTTGACATCAATGGCAACAACCAATCTTCCAACAATCTCCCCCCTTGTCATTGATGGCAACACTCATGCTCCCCCTGCCATCATGATCCCAATTTCTATCCCCCTTTGACATCAATGGAAAAGGGTGGGGTTGCTCCCCATGAGTTCAATGACATAAGGTGACTTTCTTCTTTGGGGCTGCTCCCCCTGAACATGTGGCACTCAATAATACTTCATCCTTATTTTTGGTCTTTGAGACTTTTTCTTCCTTGGAATCCTTTTGTGTGGCTTATGTCTTCTCTCTGTTCTTCATGTATAGGATGTATATGTTGTTCGGTCTTCTTGTTGCAGTTGCAACCAATCTTCCCGAGTTATTTTCTCTGATTTTACATTTTAGGGAGTCAAACATAAGAGTGTATTCTTGATCACATATTTTGCTGACACTGAGGAGATTTTGCTTCAAATCTTAAACCAATAGGACTTTTCCTGCTTTTACATTTTCACTTCCAATATTTACAGATCCTTTTCCAATTATTTTGGTAGATGAGTCATCTCCAAATGCAACATTTCCACCCTTTTTCTTCAAGATGAAAAATTTTCTTTGATCTCCGGTCATATGAGATGAACACCCACTGCCTATGAACCATTCATCTTCTTCTTTGCATTCTTTACCGACCAATGTTATTTGATAGTTTTCATTGTGTGGAATTTATTTCCTTTTCCATGTTGTAGTTGGTATAGGGACATTTGGCATATGATTATGTTCCGTCATCTCTTTGCAATCTCGTGCTTTGTGACCAATATTATTGCACTTGTAACATAGAATATTTTCATCTGTTAATGGATCAAATGGATTAGAATTTATGTTGATAGGTCTATGAACATTTCCATATCTAATATTTGCACCATTCATGTAGCTTTCATAGTTATTCCTTTCATTGATTCTACAATTGATTGCCTTGTGTCCAAAATTTCCACAAGTATAACAATGTACAAGAAATAAATTTTGATACCTGGGAGTAAGTGATCTTCTTTGTGGTGTGGTATATATAGGTTCACGGTCTATTCTTCTATAGTTTCCTTTATAATGATTGCTTTCATACATGATGGGAGAGGATCTTCTTGATGTCTCAGTCCTTTTGAATTCTAGTCTTCTATCTTGTTGTTCAACTTGTTCTGGAGTATTGGTTTCATCATTTTCATCTTCCTTCTCTTGTTTTGTTGTCTTCAAACTGTCATTGTATCCTAGTCTTGTCTTGGCATTTGGAGATATTTGACTGCTAAGGATCTCATCTAATTTTTCAGTGCTTTTTTCGAACTTCTTCAAATTTTATATTGTCAATAGTAGTTCCCCTTTTGTGTGATCCAATTCTGCTTTCAATTTCTCATAATCTTCTAATTGTTCCTTCAAGCTATCAATGGTATTTTCAAGCTTGTAATTATCTTATTCACAACTACTCAATTCACCTTTTAGTATTATGTTTGTGTTTCTAAGCTTGCTATTTTCAGTTTCAACATGCTTCAACTTTTCAAGATTCTAATCTTCTTGTTCACTCTCTGCATTGTCTTTGTATCCCCAAAAGGAATCAAGGTTGGTTTCTTCATCTGAATCTTCTTCATAAATGATTTCTTATTCTTTAGAACTCTTGTGATCATCATCCTGGGTTTCTTGGGTTATGAAGATGAATTCTCCTCCATCATTATCTTCTTCATCACTCTCATATGAGGAGATGTCATCATCCTTGGAGTAGAAGCTCTTTTTATTGTTGAGACTTTTTTTTTTTTTATATTAGAAGTTTTCAACAATATGTCCTATTCTACCACAGTTAAATCATTTGAGAGGAGACTTACCTTTGTATCTTCCACTTCCCTTCTGGAACCTTCTTACAAAATTTTCTATTTCTTCATCAAGGTCGCTATCCCTGTCTTTTGTCTTCTTTATGGATTTAAAGGCTGCTTCATTGTTTGGCTGGTCACTTTTTGTACCTGTTCTCATTTCATATGCTATAAGAGACCCATGTAATTCATCCATTGTCATTTTGGTGAAGTCCCTAGTTTCTTCAATGGCAGAGACCTTAGCATCATACTTCAAGAGAAGTGATCTCAACACTTTTTGTACAATGAAGGATTCATTGAGCTCTTCACCTAATCCTCTGATAGCATTAACAACTTGATCAACTCTAAGAAAATAGTTTGTAATATCTACCTTTTCATCCATCTTCAAATTTTCAAATTCTACTCTATATCGTTGAATCTTGACCTTCTTAACTTTTGGATCACCTTCATATATACTCTTGAGTTTGTTCCATACCTCTTTAGCAGTGCTGTAGCCCATCAATTTTCTAGTAATGGTTGGTGCCAATGCTCCTAGAATAACATGTCTGGATTTTGAATTACAACTCATAAGCTTCTTCTCATTTGGATCAGTTGGAGAATTATTTGGGATTACATAGCCATTTACAAATGAGTACCAAATGCCTACTCCCAAAGCTGTTAGGTAAGTTTTCACTCTATCACTCCAGTATGCATAATTTCTTCCATCAAATCTTTGAATCCCATTTGAAATTTTCTCATGGTCATCCATCTTTGCTCAGGATTTTCCTTCTAGTGGTTAAACTATTCTGAAGGCAACCTGCTCTGAAACCAATTGTTGATACTTAGAACACATCACCAAAAGACTTCATCCTCCCTTGAAATTCGACCTTCTTTACTTCATATTTCCTCTGAAATTCGACTTATATATCCTTGTTCATTAACAAACTTGTGTGTATTGAAAAATGAATGTTTAATGAGATTTATTTATACCCTTTATGTCACTTCCTTTTAACATTAGGGATGACCTGACACTTTCTTATTTTGTAATTATTTTCTTTAATTATCTTCAGGGTCGACTTGTACTTCCTTATTCAATTCACTTTTTCATATTCGAAAATTCATTTCTCCTCAACCATAAGGATCCACGTGATGTGCCACATACCGCCGAAAACAACATGATGTATACTATCCATCCATGGGTGTTGTATCTGCATGTGCACTATCCTTCATGTCCAAATACCTTCATAAATATTGGGGTCCACAACCAATGACTAGGGTTGACATCAATGACAACAACCAATCTTCCAACAATCCTTCTGAATTTATCCCTTGGTTGATCATGATCTTCTCTTATGTTGATTCCTTCATCATGATTGAATCTTCCTTGATATTTGAATGTAAAGGGTATTCTTTGATGTATGTCTCTTTTGCAATCATCTTCTTGAGTATTTTTCACTTATGGAATGTTCTCCTTTGGGGGCTTGCATTCTTCCTTCTTCATAAACATTTTGATGACTTCTACATACCTCTTGTTTTTTTCTTCATTCTTCCTTCGAGCAGCTTGCAAATTTTGAGTAGACATATCCAGAGCAGCCAGTTAGCAAAAGTACAGTATGATAGATTAATCAGTTGTAGTAGTGAAGAATTCATGATACTATAGTAATAGATGGGTCAACATCATGGACAGTTGTGTAGCAGAGTGTTGGATAGTATGGAAAGAGATAGATTCGTACAAACAGTTAGTAGGTTTTGACAGATATATGACAGTGGACAAGAACATGGATTCATAGAGTGGTTCAGAGACAAAGGACCATTATCATAATGGATGCTAATTACATAGGAATATTTGAATGCTTATTATTGAATGATTTTCGTATATGTCATTTGATTACACAAGGAAGCACCAATGGAGAATAACTCCAAAAGGAAGTAGGTACATGAAGACTTATGTTTTTTATACACAACATCTTGCAGAAAAGTCAAGAGAGAGAAAATTAACCAAAAAGATAGGTAGAAATATCATTCAGATAAGTTGCCAGACATGGAGGTGATAATATAGGTATGATTCCATGGGAAGAGATTCATAAAATGCAGGATAGAGAGTTAGATGCTTGGAGAGAGAGAACAAAGGCATGTTTCCAGGGGGAGCGATTGTCATAAGGGAAGAATGAGAGATATGACTTCAGTGTTGCATCAAAGTGATACCCTTTGTCAAAGGGGGATATATTATTCATATGAAGGGAGATAGAGAGTAATCAAAGGCTTAGAAACACAAAGAAATATCAAATGCATTTAGATAGGGGGAACATCCCCAAGGAAAGTTCAGTCAGGGGGAGCAACCCCAAAGGGAGATACTCTTTTACATTGATGTCAAAGGGGGAGAGATAGAAACATTGATGAGGAGTATAAGCATGAATGTTATCATGACTAAGTGTTGCCATCAATGTTGGTGTTGCCATCAATCCCAAACAGGGAGATTTTCAGGAAGTTGGCTTAGGTTGATGAACAATTGGTTTGGATTGTTGATTGTCATTGATATCAACTCATGGAGAGTGATGATTGTTTGTTTTAATTGATGTCAACCCTTGGAGAGTGATATTGTATATTTATATCAACCCTTAGAGATTGTTATCAACCCTTGGAAGAAGTCCGATAGTGAATTCCAGTAGCAAAAAGGCATGGGTGGGGTCCCAATTCTATTTGAGGTATAATGGCTTGAAGATAAGTGAATTTATAGGTAAGACTATTCTAGCTGGATAGTACATGTCATGCCATTTCTGGTGATATGTGGAATGCCACATAACTCCTCACGCCACGTGAATTTGGATAACTCTCATGAGTTATCTAGAATATCCTAGAAGGTCAAAGAAGTCAAATTATTCTAGAAGATCCTAGAAGAAGTTGACCAGTCAAAGTGTTTACTCATGGGTTAAAGTGGTTGCAACAAGAAAAAAATTAAAAATAAATTAGTTGCAACTAGAATTGGAGAGTTTACTATTTGTGGATAAAGTAGTTAAGTGGACAAAGTGGCTAAGTGGACAAAGTGGCTAAGTGGAAAAAGTGGTTAAGTGGACAAAGTGGCTAAGTTTACAAAGTGGTTAAGTGGAAAAAGTGGCAAAGTGGACAAATTTGGTTAAGTGGACAAAGTGGCTAAGTGGACAAAGTGGTTAAGTGGATACTTCTAGAGGAAGCTACTTGGAGAGTATAAATAAGAGAGAAAGGGTCTCCCATTAGTATCCATTGAGAAAATTGAATATATACAAGGGATAGAGGTAACCAAAGGATATCTAAGGAGAATTTTAGAGGGAAGGTGAAGTAAACAAGGCTGAAATTCAAAGGAGGATAAAGTCTTTTGATGATGCTTTCTAAGGTATGTTATTTACAAGTCATCTCACCATTTTCACAATAATGTTTTTTCTACGATGATTAGACAACGAAATCTCGAGGTCGTTGAGAAAACATATCCAAGTAACTATGATAAATGTTTCATCTTGTGGGTCGTTTTATTTGGGGAGTTACACTGCGTGGAAAATTGGGTTTTTGTCTAGTCCTAAAACTAGTCTAAAACAAGTGTTTCGGGTAAAAACATCATAACGTCTTCATAAAATATCCAAATTTAGTAATACCAAATTTGTTGGTTAGAGTACAATCTGTAGTATGTGGTGTACTACTTTCATGTCTATACATAAAATATTCCAAGCGGGGAATTATCTACAAGTTAGCCCTCTAGAATAAGCCAGAATTCAACAAGGTATGCCATTTTTGCTATAACTCCTTTTATGTGAGGTTCCAAGCAGTGAAACATGGAGGAATTGCAGATACGCCATTGAAGAACATTGTGTACCATTTTAATATTTTTATTCATTATAGGAACATATTTATGATTGTTTCAAGTTATGGTTGTTGACTAATCCAAAATTAGTCATGTGAGACTAAATTAAAGCTTGAAGAAAATGCTAGTCTCTTGTAGTTAAAGTTAAGGAAGGTTTGCAGGTATGAAATCATATACACCAGGTCTGTTACATAGTTACAAATCAGATTTGGATGATGAAATTGATGAGGGATTTTGGTTGAGGTATGTTACAGATAGAGGTTGTATAACAATGAGGTTGTGGCACATGGTTTGATGTAATGGTTTATGGTATTGGGTTTATGGATAGAGTGATGAATTTTTAGATAACTTTTGATGATTATATTGGTGTATTTGGTTCGTATATGTTTGAGGTACATGTTGGGTACATGGTTGAGACAAGTAGTTGATGAGTTGGCACATACATGAGGTGTATAATTGATGATATTGATACATCTTTGTTGTAGGAAAATCTCCCCGCGGACAGGTAGATCTCCTCTTGAGAGATAGACTCTTAGCTCTTAAGACAAAAGGTGCTTAACATGGACACTGACTTCCTTTTAGATCTAGATAAACTAATGTGTGAGGAGGAAGGAGAAAATGAGTACCTTTTTACCGGTGTTTGTCCCTACACAGTTCGAGTTGAGCTCCAATCTTAAACTCCTAGACAAGCCCTGTAGACAAACAAAGATACAACCAACTTCCTACTCTACTGAGACTAGCTCAAAACAGATCTATCTATTAGAGACATGTTCATGTGAGATCAAACATAGGCTTGAAAGAAATAGGCCAAACATATTATATTAATGAGAACAACAATGAAGAAAACTTACAACCATGGATGTGAGTGCATCAACTTCATCAAGTTCCCCTTGTCCAAACCCTTGCTTAAACAATCCACGCATAGAATGTTGATGCTCCAAATGACATACCACTCATGAGATCATAAGTTTGGTATAATTCTCAATCTCCATTCCCCCTCCTCCATGGAAATCCCTCATTATATAAGATTTGGAGATTTAACCACCTTAACCACCATGGAGAGGATCTCTCATCAGATCCACTAAGAAAGGGATCTCTAAGATATTTAGGGAAAAAATATCTCTTAAGGATTTTGGGGAGGAAATATCTCTCAAGGATTTTAAGGAGGAAATATTTCAACCATCCATGAGAACCTCCACCTTCCCTAAAAAATAGGAAACCAAATGTGAGGTGTATTCTCACACTTAATTACCTTCTTTTTCATGAATATTAATAATAATTCATGTGCACTTTATTCTCACACTTAATCAATTTATTTTCCATGAATATTAATAATAATTCATGTGTACTTGGTATTTTTGCCTTCATGTAATATATCCATCCTCCACATTGACTAGGGATTGTGACATAGGTGATTCCATGGTGTCAAGGTGTATGCAACACTTATACGACACTTAGGGCGAGGTACCTAGGTGTGCAAATTTCATGTGTAACAAAATGCCCCCCTAAAGTGTGAGGTCAGAGGAGAGAATGATGGTCGAAACACTTTACAAATATTTAAAGCAAGGGTGTGTAATTGGAGAACCTGGTAGAAGATGAAAACAAACATCCAACAAATATTATGACATGTTTCAAACCCAAGGCAGACATACCTATGCTTGGGTGATAAAGACTTGCAAGATATGGCCACCATAAAATACACTGCGGATCCATAATTATATTGACAAAAAGGTATAGCCACTGAAGATACACTGTGGATCTATACCCCCATGACTTGAATTGATCGTAGCCATGAAGAATACACAGTGGATCTACGAGATGACAAGACATAGCCACGACCAATACAAAGTGGATCTATGTGACAGTATATGTGTCATTGTTCAAGAGAAACTCCGTCACAACCTGGGCAAAGTACATATCAGAGTGATTACTTAACCCAGGGTCTTCTTACTGATCTCGATGTAGTACGAATCTAACCATGTGAATAGATGTCCTGATGTCGAACATGGAAGAAACCACTTGATTACTGGTCAATGATGTAAACTATTAACAAGCACGAGGGAAATCACCATTGATGTCAATGATTCCCAAGGTACTCTAGTACATTCCAACGAATGTGAATAGATGAGCTGAAGTCGAACATCTGTGGAATCATCCGATCAGAGGTCAATGATGTAAACCCATTTTCGAACGTGAGGAGGCCTTCCATTGAGGCATGTAGCTCCCAAAGTACTAATTGGTTTCTAAGTCTAGTTTCTGGATAATGTGTTGAATTCAATAGGAATAGACTCATCAAAGGAGGGCCTTGATGTATCCCCCATCAACAACATGAAACAGACACAGAGATGTAATTGGTAGATCAAATGAACATGGACTGACACAGGTATTGAAACAATATATTTTTGATGTCTGACTCTCGAGGCAGATAGCTTCCCTTGAACACTGAGGCACAACATCAGAAACATGACATGGACCAAAACATGATGATGCAATGGATACTGTGACTTTCGTCGGGTGACCCAAAGGAGTAAGAAAAACTCAAAGGATTGGTTCAGTGCAGAGGTTTGGTGGATTAAGATGTGCGCAAAGACAAAGTGTCGTGTTCAAGGGTGACTCTAAGAGTTACTGGTAATGTTCACAAAAACTGCTTGGCTTGCTTCCTTCAATTTTTTCCCCCATCCAGATAGATGAGTACCTCTTTTTAATTTAACGAGCTCGATGAGGGTAAAACATGCTCGATATAACTCACCTTTGGTAAGTTCCACTTCCTTTATTTAACGAACTGGAATAAGTAAGGGTTTGATCCCATATGGGCCCTTCAATGTATGATGGTTTAACGAGTCCAGAGAAGGTAAACTTGAAGGTTTTTCATGATTATAGAGTCTGTAAAAACACTTAAAAGAGAACTCTCTCAGTTCCTTTTTTGTAAAGTAGTCTGATGAGACCGAAAAAGAGATAAACTATCACTCAACAGATGTTTTCTTCAAATGCTTTAACGAGCGTGAAGAGAACAAGGTCGCTCGACAATATTTTCATGTTTAGAGAGTCTGAAAAGAACTTAAAGATGACTCCAATGTTGTCCTTTTTCGTAATGTTAGTCTCGCGAGGTCGAAAAAGAGATAAATTATCACTCAAAAGACACCCTTTCAAACGTTTTAACGAGTGGGAAAGGAAGAAAGATCACTCGACAATCTTTTCATGTTTAGAGAGTCTGAAAAGAGATTAAAGGAGACTCCAAGGGGTTCCTTTTTCGTGTATCCATACAGGTCCGAAAAAGAGATAAAAGTTTACCCAGATGCATTCTCATGTATTTACAAGCACGAGAAAGAACAAAGACTAAGCTCGGTATGCCCCCATCTTGAAAAGCTAGTGGCTTAACTCCATAATGATCATCAAAGGCTGGAGACATGCCCTCCAAGCTTCAATTCATTCATCGACTTTGAGGTTGTCACCAATTTCTCTAGTAGATGAGAAAAAGGAGAAGGGTGGATGAAAAGAAGGTTCAAGAGAGGTGACCAGTTCATTTTTTAATGAGCTTGACACAGGAAAAGAACTATGCTCAAGGTTCTGGGTTCGATCCCCAGATTGTTGTTTCATTTTTTAACGAGCTTGCTATAGAGAGAAAAACTATGCTCGTGACCTCTGTTTCATTTTTTAATGAGCTTGCCACATAGAAGAGAAAAACTATGCTCGTGACCTGTGTTTCATTTTTTAACGATCTTGCTACAGAGAAGAGAAACTATGCTCATGACCTTTGTTTCATTTTTTAACGAGCTTGCCACAGAGAAGAGAAACTATGCTCATGAATTCTGTTTCATTTTTTAACAAGCTTGCCACAGAGAAGAGAAACTATGCTCATAGCCTCCACTTGATCATGGCTTCCAAGAGGATAACGCTCTGGAAGGATACCATGTCAAGGGACAAAACTCAGTTATGGATTCCAAGAGATCTTTGCTGGATGGAAGATAATCACTCTAGAAATAACACATGTCGAGGGCCGCGACAGGGGTAAGGAGATCAGAATCTAATATCACTACTGAAGAAATCACCATGTCAACTACCAGATCTAAATCATCGGAAGTTGAAGTCATTGGAGACAATGCCACATAATTAACATGCGGCGGGGGAGATATTGTTTGCATATAAGAACCATTTAGGGAGGTAATCCCATTAAGACCGATGAATGAAAGTTGATTAATAGTCACAATTATTCCATCGTGAGGGAAATATATCCCACGGAAAAGAGTGGACACAATAGCTTTCATAGCATAGACATAATCCCACCCAAGGAGTAAAGTGAAATCCACAGGGTCTTGGACTACCATGACATCAATAAAGACAGTTTTCCCTCCCAAAGTTACGAGAAACTGCGGAAGGGTCCCTAAAGGTTGACTAGTTCTTCTGTTAAAAGCTAACATATTATGTGTAATCGGCACAAGCTGCAGACAACCCAAAGCGTACCAAGCAACAGAAGACAAAATACTAATGGACGCACCTTCATCTATTAGCGTTTGAGGAACGTCCTGACCACAAACCTGTACCGTAATCTGGAAAGTAATGTGAGAGGGAAGACGAGGTCTAGTCAGTGCACCCTAATAAAAAAGGATGGTCTCAGTACTTGGAGGGGGTTTCATGAGATAAGGAGGAATGCCCCCTGGCACGGTAGATTTTGTATCAATGAGAAAAACTTGGGTAGTATCGGGTTTACTCTCTAGAGGGAGAGTAGGATCGACCGATGATTAGATCAGATCGACCACGCAGACACTCTTCATAGGAAGAGTGGGATTGACCGATGATAGAATCAGATCAATGACTTTGGCACTCTTTGGATGAAGGGTGGGACTGACCGAGGAAGGGACTGGATCAGTTACGTTGGCACTCCTCAATGGAAGAGTGGGATTGATCGAGGAAGGGATTGGATCAATCACTTTGGCACTCGTCAAAGGAGGAGTGGGATTGACTACTTGAGTTTCATTTTCCAAGGGGAGAACGGGGTCGACGGGTGGAAACGGATCGACCGATTTGGTGTCACTCTCTAATGGGAGAGTGGGATTGACTGAGGATGAAAATGGATCAACCAATTTGGTTACACTCTTTTGAGGAAGAGTGGGGCTGATCGATGATGGAACTGGATCAACTACTTGGGTTTGTGGTTCAATCAAGGAGGAAACTAGATTGACCATCTGATCAATCGGACTAACCGGGGATGGAACCAGATTGACCAGTACATCAACTAATGATGGGTCGGGGGAAATATCATGATAAACTTTTGGAAGTTGAAGTTTTTCCAAAAGAGAATAAGCCTCGTCCATGCGAGGACAAAGGTGAGAGTAATGATCACCTTTGCATAACATGCAAGGGAACTTGACAGTTTTCTTCTTCTTACCAACATTAACATCACTAGTTGACGGGGTATCATCGGCATGACTGACAGAGGCCGATGATGTGGAAGACCACATTTCTAATACCTTGATAAGACCGAGGAAATCCATCAAAAAGTGGTTACCCTTACAAAGGCTGCAAGGGAATTTGGGTTTCAGATTCGTCATTTTAATCATGTTGACCTCATCAACACTCCCAATACTATTAACAGTAGCTAGTTGCTTGGATCCAACATCGGATGTTGTTGGGGCCTTGGTCCTTTTCGGGCTCTTCTTCTTCTTCTCTTTTCGTTTCTTCTTCTTCTGATCAACCTGGCTATTTTATTTAGAGCTTTCACTAGGCAAAGAAAGAAAAATGGAAGGAGACTTAATGGGCGAAGAAGACAAAAAGTTGACGTGAGGTTGATGTGTGGGTGATTTACTGATATCTAAAGTATTAGGTGCAACTAAAACATTGGGAGGATTCGAGATCACCGGAGTGGGGAACAACCAAACTGGTAATCTGATGGTGAGTCCTGGAGGACTTAGTGTGGCAATATACAGAGGACCAAACTGGTAATCTGATGGTGAGTCCTGGAAGACTCAGTGTGGCAATATACAGAGTATAACAATGAGGTTGTGGCACATGGTTTGATGTAATGGTTTATGGTATTGGGTTTATGGATAGAGTGATGAATTGTTAGATAACTTTTGATGATTATATTGGTCTATTTGGTTCGTATATGTTTGAGGTACATGTTGGGTACATGGTTGAGACAAGTAGTTGATGAGTTGGCACATACATGAGGTGTATAATTGATGATATTGATACATCTTTATTGTAGGAAAATCTCCCTGTGGACAAGTAGATCTCCTCTTGAGAGCTAGACTCTTAGCTCTTAAGACAAAAGGTGCTTAACATGGACACTAGCTTCCTTTTAGATCTAGATAAACTAATATGTGAGGAGGAAGGAGAAAATAAATACCTTTTTACTGATGTTTGTCCCTTCACAGTCCGAGTTGAGCTCCAATCTTAAACTCCTCACCAAGCCCTGTAGACAAAGAAAGATACAACCAACTTCCTACTCTACTGAGATTAGCTCGAAATAGATCTATCTATTAGAGACAAGTTCATGTGAGATCAAACACAGACTTGAAAGAAACAGGCTAAGCATATTATATTAATGAGAACAATAATGAAGAAAACTTACAACCATAGATGTGAGTGCAACAGCTTCATTAAGTTCCCCTTGTCCAAACCCTTGTTTAAACAATCCACGCACAGAATGTTGATGCTCCAAATGACATACCACTCATGAGATCATAAGTTTGGTATAATTCTCAATCTCCATTCCCCCTCCTCCATGTAAATCCCTCATTATATAAGATTTGGAGATTTAACCACCATGGAGAGGATCTCTCATCAGATCCACTAAGAAAGGGATCTCTAAGATATTTAGGGAGAAAATATCTCTTAAGGATTTTGGGGAGGAAATATCTCTCAAGGATTTTAAGGAGGAAATATTTCAACCATCCATGAGATCCTCCACCTTCCTTAAAAAATAGGAAACCAAATGTGAGGTGGATTCTCACACTTAATTACCTTGTTTTTCATGAATATTAATAATAATTCATGTGCACTTGATTCTCACACTTAATCAATTTTTTTTCTATGAATATTAATAATAATTCATGTGTACTTGGTATTTCTGCCTTCATGTAATATATCCATCCTCCACATTGACTAGGGATTGTGACATAGGTGATTCCATGGTGTCAAGGTGTATGCAACACTTATACGACACTTTACGACACTTAGGGCGAGGTACCTAGGTGTGAAAATTTCACGTGTAACAATCTTGATGAGTCATAGTTTATGTTTATTTGATGCATGATTGGTACATATTTAGTGCATGGTTGATGCACTTGTTGATGGTACATGTTGAGGTATGGGTTGATGCATGGTTCATGTTATTGGTACATGTTGTTTGGTGCAGGTTGATTGGTACAGGTTGATAGTGACATGTTGACAGTGGGAGTGGTTGATTCAGTGACAGTGACATATTGTCTACATTTGGAATTCATGTTTCAGGGCGGTTGGACAGGGAAAGGATAGGTTGTTGTAGCCACCTTCCAGTTGTATCCGGAGAACATAGGGGGTTGCAGCCTACTTCTGATTGTATCCAAAGAATTAGGGAGTTGGAGCTTCCCTCAGGTTGTAGCCTGAGAAATTAGGGGTTCGAAGCCTCCTTCCAGTTGTCACTGGAGAATTGGAATTTGGGGCTTCCTTGAATGTAATTCTTGACATATAATAAAATCAATTTTTAGTTTTCTCCCGCATTGGGTTTCCACGTAAATATTGGTGAACTGTGCATTGTGTGGATGTGTTTGTTATTTTTTATTATGCATTGATGAATGTTAATGATTATGATACAGTAATATATTGATGATGGAAAAATGAACATGTTTGAATAAGTAAAAGAATATACATTGTGTTTTAAAGGATTAATAATTGGTATAATTTCTCATTATTGATTCACCCCCCCTCCTCTCAGTAATCCAACATCTTTCACTCTGTATTTTTATAGTCTTGTACATTTTTCTTATTAATAGAAATTGTGTATTACTGTATCTCTGTGTTTATGGATATATCTTTGATAAATATCTGTTATATTATTGGATATCTGATATATATTTGTACATTTCTTTATTATATCTACGCTCTCATTTCATGCCGAAAATAATCCAGATCAGTGGTATCAGAGCAGGTTGTTCTTGATCGTTTTTTCAGTGCATTTCCCCGACAAGGTCCGAGTATATCAAGTTGGGTCTCAAGCTGGTCTCTCTTGATTAAAATATCTCTCGAACTCCCAAGAAACCCTTCATGGCAGAAGAAAAGAAAAACGACAGAGTAGAAGATTCTATTAATTTGTTGCTTGAGAAAGCTCTCACGTGACAGAGGGATGAACTGATGGAGAATTTTTACCACATCTTTCAACGGCTATCGATAAAAATAGGCACATCTTCATCAAGCGGAAAATTTGGAGGCACCTCTCTTTTCAAGGTACAAGTTAATTTTGATATTCTCATATTTGAAGGATAGATAGATGCACATTCCCTAGAAAAATGGTTAAATCTTCTAGATGGTTATTTCTCTTTTCATAATTTATCCAACAGGGAAAAGATCACCTTTTCATTTCTTAAGGATCTCCCCCATGTCAAACATTGGTGGGAAACGTATTGGGAGAAAAATTCCAAAGAGGAGTTTGGAATATATGGGGTCGAGCCCACTTGGGATTTTTTTGTGGGTGCGCTCAAGGAACAATATTACCATGTTGGAAACTATGATGACCGGTACAAGAAATGGACCACACTATGGAAAGAAAGGGACAAAGCAGTGCTGAAATTAACCAATACCTTCCATACCTTGTGCACCAAGCTGGGTATCAAAGACTCTGAGTGACATTTGTTTCTGAAATACCGTGGGGCTCTAAACAAATACATCCAAACTTAAATGTATTTTCTAGACATCTCAACACTGGGTGTTGCTTATTGATATGTTGTTAAAATCGAGCATAAATTTAGGCACCGGAACAAATGAGAGTTTGGGTATGCAAATACACAACAACCAAAACATGATAAAGAAGACCCTAATAAAAAATCCTTCATAAAACCATTCTAACCGACATGAACAGAAGGGTAAAAGAAATACGAAGAAGGACACTATAAAATGGTGTGATTTCCACAAAATCCCCTAGCACAACATAGATGATTGTCGCTCAAAATAGTCATTGGTGGTTGAGATAAAAGACAAGGAGCCAGACACTAATTCAAAATCTGATTCAAAAAATACTGGTATAAGACAGATCATGGACACAGACGTCATTGCTATTGTCATGACCACAACAATTCAACTAGAAGAACCAACAGATCCTGAAGAGTGGGAGATCCTTTTTCATTCACAGATGTGGGCGAAGGGGACCCCGCTGCATTTTATTGTTGATAGTGCAATCCATAAGAACCTCATCTCAACAGAGGTTGTCAAACAGTTGGGATTTTCAACAACACCACACCCACAACCATACAACATTGGGTGGCTTCGCCAGGGATGAGACCTCCGTGTCATCCAACAATGTCGATTGTCATATGGCCTCCATACCTTAAAGGATGAGGTATTATGTGATGTTTCCCCACTGTATGTATGTGATTTTCTTTTGGGCCAACTATATATGTGGAAATGTCATGGTGTTTATGAGTCTCGACTCCGTAGTGTCATTGTTACTCTTGGGGGTCATATCTATAGGATACCAGAGGTAGTTCTAAGTAATGTCCCACATAAACAGTTCCAAAATGTAGTATCTCATACTAAAAAATTCAACTTCTTCACAGTCTTTCCAAAAGGTGAATAGAAGAACACCGCAACCATTGCAGCCTCAGTCCAAGCAACTTTTGTTCAGTAGAAGCAGGTCAACAAGATTGAAGCAAAGAACAAGGATTCATTTTGCACACAATCATCTCATGTATCTAGAATAGTTAAAAATGGCCGACCCTTCTAGCCATAGGTTCATGACAGCCTTCAACAAGCTAAGAAATGCAACTTCTCCAGCAAAGCAAGCAACTCATCAAGATGTAGATTCAGGAAAGGCTTTTCCCTCTCCCCCGAGAACTCAATGCAATGGATACCATTGCTTCCTAAGGAGGGAGGATTGATCCAGGTGGATATCGATGGCCAACCACCTATTCCAAATGGCTCCAAACAATCTTCTGGCAATTTACTATTTTTAGCAGTTTTTCGGTTCCTAAACTTCCGAGGCCATTTTGAGGGCCTAAATGAAGGTTTTTCGGAATAAAGAACCTTAATTATAGTTGAAGGATTTGACTGAGTCCCCAAATGAATATTATCTATTATACCTTTCAAACGAGCTATCGTATGCCCCAAATGGATATTGTATGACAAAGTTATGCCCCTGGGAAGTTGATACACCAAACTACCCAAAACGGGGCCCAAAAAGCTGTTGGATTTTCATCTTCCGAGGTTAGGGTTTTGGATTTTATTTATGTTAAAATGGCCTTTAGAGCCTGATTGTAATCATATTATTTTGAATGTGAGTATACGTCACATCTCTTCTCAGAGATAAGCTGCCACCATTCTAGCGAGTCTTTCACTCTATATTTTTACAGTCTTGTACATTTCACTCATTAATAGAAATTGTGTATTATTGTATATCCGTGTTTATGGTTATATCTCTGATAAATATCTGTTATATTATTGGATATATGATATATCTATGTACATTTATTTATTATATCTCCACTCTCATTTCATGCCAAAAATAATCCAGATCACAACATGACAGGTATTATCCATATATAAGTGTCATACTTGAAATTTCACTTTTCTTCATGTACATAATACTCAATTAAATATTGGTTCCATAGCCACACCTCTGGGGATTTCTAACTTCTCCAAGTATTGACATCGATATCCAAGGGTTGACGTCAATCTTCAATGGTTGACATAAATGACAAAAAACTGTCCAAACCAACTATCCAAGACTATGTTGTGTTTTATGTCCTCGTTCATGCCCCTTTAACATTGGAAGCTACTTGTAGGAATTGATGCCTAAGCTTCCCCCCCCAACCATGGTCAAGGCTGATTTTGATGCCTCAAATATTTCTTTAGGACCTAAGGCATGACCCTTATCTAGATCTAATCCAGATTTTATGAGAAGAGTGAAATGAAATATATATCTATAATACTAACAGAGAGATACAATGAAAAATAAGAGAGATATAGTAAAAATTGAGTTCTATTTGATAAATAAATATGTTGAAATTGTAAAATGCAGACTGAAACAATCTTGCTAGAATGGTGGTAGATTATCTTTGAGAAGAGATGTGGAGGTTGCGCTCATTCGTGAGAATATGAGTAAAATGAGGCTTCAAAGGCATTTTTAGCATCACACATGAATGAGAAAACCCTAGAAATCCAAAAATCTAACCCTAAGAGATGAAGCGCCAAAATTCATGTGGGTCCTGATGGGGTAAGTTGGTACATCAACTTCCCAAGGTTGTAACTTTTTCATATGATCTCCGTTTTAGGTGCACGATTTCCCATTGGAAAGGTATATCCGAGGATTACACATGTTGTCATCACACTCTAAATTCATGTATAATGTGATTGTGGCAAGCCCATAAAACATTGTTTGGTGCCTCAAAATGACCCCAGAAGTTTAGGACCCGAAAAGCTAGGAAAATAACTAGAAAGATGAAAACTGCATGTGAGCCAGTTGGAATAGGTGGGTGTCCACTGATATCCACCTCGATCATTAATACCCCTTTAGGAATCAATGGTATCCATTGCATTTAGTTCCCTCATCATATGAGAAAATTTCTGTTGAATTCGGCCCCAGGTGAGCCACTTGCCTTGGTGTAGGAGCTTCCCTACTTTGACAACCTGATAAAGTTGAATCTTTTGTTGGTGAGTACCCTTGAGCTATGTGTCCACAATATGATTAGTGTATTCTTGATCCATGAAATCAGGTTTGATCTATGTTAGTGTCAACTGTTCTGCTATCTCCGAGGTGTCCAATAATGGTGGAAAGCATGGGCAAAGTAGGTCCAAATTAAAAACTGGGTAAATGCCAAGGAAGGGGGGAATGTTGAGCCCAAAATAATTATCATCCAATCCTTGGTGATGGTGTAAGGTCCATAGTGGATTGGATGAAGCTTCCAATGGGGCCTTTTAAAGCGTTCTTTTTGCAAGTGCAACTAAACTTTATCTCCCACCTGAAACGTGTGTGGCACCCAATGTTGATCATGGCGTTACTTGTACTTGCATTTGTCTTTTGTAAAATATATTGAACCTATTGGTAGACGTTCATGATTATATCAATGAATCAGGTGGTTTTGTCAGCTTTAGCTCGAGCATGGGACCCAATGCTTGAAATCCATGGGACCCAATGCTTGAAATCCAAAGGGGTAGTGCAACATCCATGGGACCCAATGCTTGAAATCCAAACCCCACCTAAAAGGGTTTGTGGTCAGTTGAGCTATATATGGATCTCTTGTAGCTCCATTGAACATAAGGAATACTCTCATCCCATGTGTGTGGATGCTTGGAATTTCACATGCGTAGGATATGCATGATCATCCAGTTGACGACCTCAGTTTGGACATCTGTATGGGGGTGGAAGGTAGTGTTTTTGGTGATCTTGGTCTCCAACATTGACAATAGGATCGACTCGAATGTGATGAGGAACTAGAAGTCCCAATCTAAGATGATGGTTTAGGGTATCCAAAAATGTACCCACACTCGTTCAAAGAATATCTCGGTAGTGGTCCCTGCTCTGATGCTCTTCTTGTAGAAAGCCAAAATCCCCATCTTGGAGAAGTGATAAACAAACAAAAAAATAGAGTCATTTCCCCACTTGGTTGACAAAAGGCCTGACATTTATTCCATCGAGATGGTTTCCTAGGGCTTGTCGAGAGTAGGAAGAGGGGTGTACATTCCCTGTCTCTTAATGGACAGTTTAGAAATGGAATAGGCAATGAATGAACTTATATACTTGTTGACATAATGTTGAAGTTTCATCCAACATAAATGTTGTTGCAACACTTCCACTGTCTTTTTTATGCCAAAGTGTCTTGCCACCCAACTGTAGTGGGATTCCTAAATGAGCTTCTCCCACTCATTTGATGGAACATACAGATGACCCAGATGGCACAAAATCCCATCTTGAAGATGGAATTCAATGACAACTATGTTTGTTCCCAACATATGGTAAGTAGTATCAAAGTCAAGATCTCTCTCATAGAGTTGGGGCCATCTGAAGGTCTCATGGCCACATGAGTTTATCACCGTGGTGATTTTTGCAACTGGAGGTTGACTGAGGAAATCAATGATGCGATTAGAACATCGTATCTTATACTTGATGTTGAGATGGAACTGTTACAAGTATGTGGAAAAAATATGATGGTGGTCATTATGTAATTTTCCTTATGTCTACATGAAATACAATGACTTATGATAAATGTGGATGAATTCCCCCTTCCCAAGAATGTAATGTCTCCATTGGCAACATGATTAAAAAATGGATTACATTTCTTTGTAGTAATTAGGGTACTTACTGATGACATTTGATAGTGTCTCACTATGATAGGTCATCGAGTGTCTATGTTGAGTGAGAACTGTGCCCACAACACAGTTTGAATCATTTTTCTCAATCTCAAAAGGTTGTTGCAGGTCGAGTAATAAGAGAACTAGGGATGAGAACAAGCATTTCTTCAAATAATCGAACGATTTCTATTATGATAGGCCCCACATGAAATTTTCCTTACCACCACCACTGGTCACTTGGCTAAGGGCCCATTGGTATACTGGCCCATTGGGTAGCGGTGCACTGATGGTCAGATCGGTTGAATGCTTAAATTGACAGTGAAGAGGTACCCTGGTGGGTGAGGAGAATATGTCTTTGTATTCTTCCATGAACTTATTTACTTGATTATGCTGTGTGGAGAGATTGGCCATGAATTCCATATATGTAGTTGTGACCTTCCACTCACCTTGAGAGTGAATCACGACCTTATCCACTTGCTTTTTCTATGTGGAGATATTGTCCATGGAAGCCATGGATGTGGTTGTGACCTTCCACTCACGTTGATTGCGAATCACAAAGAAGAAAAAATTCCCAGTATAAGATATGACCTTCCTTCATTGCTTAGCAGAGATCAAGGAAATGGAAGTAGGTGGCACTACCTTAGGTATCCTGTAAAAATTCTTGTCCGAAATAATAATAACACTGCAAATCCTAAACTCATATACAACATGTAGTTTCCATAAATACGGTTGGCCCAAAATAAAATCACAAAATTCAAGGGGGATACATCACACAATACCTCATATTTGAAGGGATTGATTTCGTAGAACATGTGACACTGTTGGATGAAGCGAATATCGCTTCCTTGGAGGAGCCACTTGATGGTGTATGGTTGTGGGTAGCTCCAACCACTTGACTCCCTATACTGAGATGAAGTTATTTTGGATACTGCTATCAACGATGAAGTGCATTGGAATACCCTTCACCCACATCTATGAATGAAAGAGGTGCTCTCCTTCCTCTATCTCTTCAGGTTCACTGGGATGGATATTCATGGTAGCAACGGTGGAAATGGATTCCACTTCAATGATTTATCTCCATTTTTATGGTTCTGAATTAGATAGATCATTGAAGTGGAATCCATTTCCACCATTGCTACCATAAAGATCCATCCCAGTTTACAGTGATATTATGGAAAATGGTTCTCTTCAAGGTGCAAGGTATTCATATTCCAAGAAAAAAGTCCATAGGTATTGAGTGTTTGTCTTAAGCACTTGGAGTATTACATTTTGGGATAAACCGTTTTGTAAAATGAAGTATGGAGAAGTTTAAATGATTAAGTTTGATATATTGAAACATTTAATATGCTATGAATTCAAATTTCAGGTCTTAAAGCATCCTTTTCCAACATTGATTTCATTTTTTAAAATGATTTTAGATAAAATTGTTGAAAACAATCACCTACAGGAGTTTGTAGCACAAACTGTGTTTTTCCAGTGTATTGCGCTACCAACTCTTCAAACTTTCAACATGGATGAGATTTGGTCAAAATTCGACTTGGAAAGAGGATTTTTGGGTCAAGGTGGCCACATATATTTGAATATAATATCATCTCCCATCAAATCATGCAGGTGGCACTTTGTTTCCTCGATGGAAACATTCTAGGGATCAAATCCAAGATTGTAGGAATATGACTAGATTTTGGAAATCTGTGTTTTCTTGTTTTAGTCATCTTTTTTGGAGATAGATTCTGATGATATGGAAAGGTATTTTTGGAAAGTGAGAGGTTTTTCACAATCACAATATCCTCTTCAAAAAACTCTCTCATTTTTCCAACAACTGTTTGGGTTCGGGAGATATAAGTGAATCTTTGAGCATCATTTTCCAGAAATTTGATAGTTTGTATTTTCCAGCCACCTCACAAATTCAGACTTGAGTTGGATTTTTTCAACAAACTAAATATAGCCAAATATGTTATGAGATACATATATTTTGGATGTATATGAGCATGTAATATCTATAAAGAGGAACCAAGGGAGGAGCTAATAGGGGGGGCTCGATTGGGAGGACTTGGAGAGACTCCTTTGTAAAAGACTTTTGAATGCATATTGGAATATAAGATTCTTTTGTTGTAGATGTTCAGACCTTCATCTTCTTTCTTTTCTGTACATTTGGGTAAATATTATATTCATGTTTTCCATGTTTATATAATAATTGATAACTGCCATCTTATATTGGCATTGATAAACTAGAATTGCAAGTATTCTTACCTGTTATAGCTAGCCATTCATGTATTCTTCTATATGTATGTTTCTGCTGGTATAATAAGTATTATTCATCATTTAAATATTTATATAAACCTTTTGAACAAGTATAGTTGAAAGCCTTATTTGTCTAAGTGTATTCATATGTGTCTGGAGTGAGTGAGATCATCTCAAGTCATTCAATTTGATCCAATTTATATGCTTATTTACACATTTGATTACGTTACCAAGCTCACTTGATTTGCAACCTAGAGTGACTCTTGGAGTGATAACAAATTGGCGTCATTGCCGGGGAGAGGAGTGTGAAGCAAGCTTCCCTGGGAGATGACATAGTTCTAGATTTTAATGATAGACAAAGGTTGGGCATCATATTGGGTGTAATCTTCTATCTGGCGACTCCATGAAGGAAAAATTCAGTGGTGACTCCACAATATTCAAATGTCAAAGTGTTGATTAAGGTTGGTTTTCATTGATGTCAACCCTTGAAGAAAGCCCCATAGCACAAAGGTTGGGTAATGGAACCAAGATTGTTTGATGTAAAGATGACTCGTTATTCTCTTGTCATGGTTGATAATAAGTAGAAATGGATGAACTCCAAAGTGGTCCCTTTATGGTGAAAGCCCTCATGGGAAGATGCTTTGCATATTGAGTTATCCTAGAAGTATGGTTAGAGAACTCATGCTTATTTGTGGAATAATGAGATGAAGGTCAGTGCATTTGTCATTGAAACTATCCTGTATGGATATTTCTTGTCATTCCATTTCCGGTAGAATGTGGAACATCACATAACTCCTCACAGTTAGAGAGTTATGGCCATGAGAAGTTGGAGAACCCAGGTTTGGGTAACATAACCAAGTTTGTTTGATGGATAATGGTATTAGTTTTGATATATTTGTAGGTAATACTATTTTATATGGATGGTACAAGTCATTCCATTTTTGGTGGTATGTGTAACATCACATAACTCCTCATGGTTTGAGAGTTATGGCCTTATGTAGTTGGAGGACCCTCTTATGTCATCTAGAAGCCCCAAAAGGTCAAAGTAGTCAAAGTGGTTTAAGAGATTTTAGAAGGTAAATAATAAAGTGAATTGATGAGTGTACTATAATTCAAAGTGAATACATAGTAAATTATTTAAA